>JAOEGS010010655.1:6730-23992 GCA_025447755.1 Corythornis vintsioides
GCCATCTCCCTCAGCACTCGTGGGTGTATCCCATCAGGGTCCATAGACTTGTGGATGTCCAGTTTACTCAACTGGTCTCTAGCTCGAGCCTCTTCAACTGAGGTGAAAACTTCCTCCCTCCAGAATTCCTCTGAAATGTATTACAAGTTACCATAACTTTCCCCCAGCATGCAGGCATCCTCATCTTCCTCACACCATACTCCCCAGCCCCTGCGCAACTGAAAAGAAGAAAAAAAAAGGATCAGAGAAGTTATTCATCTACATCTTTTTCCTGGAGTGTAGCTGAGAATCATTACTTATTTCCTGAACTTCCATTTCAATGGGAAAATTACTGGGAAGAGAGAAAGAAAAGAAGTCTAAATGTACTCAGGATTTTGCAAGTCTTACTATTTGGGGAGGTTTTATTAAGGTTTTTAAAGGATAGATTCTGAAATGTAGTTCCAGCATGAGCATATATTTCTCAAACTATCCTCAGCTAATATCCTGACCTGATACCAAATGCACAAATAGTAATTCAAGTGTTGTAAATATTTTAAGAAACCATTAGGTATTAAAAAGCTGTAAAGCTATGGCACAAAACCATGCTGTTGTGGATTTTACACTTGTTGGGTATATGAAGACAAAACTTTTAAAGTAGACAAGGTCTGTTTAAGTTTTTTAAATATTCTAAAGCTGGTGCATGGCTAATTCAGTACCTGTGATCCTCCTCCACACATGGTCTATAAAATCAGAAGTTCAAAACATAAACTTTTAATATCATAATATCATCTAATAAAAAAATGATAAAATATGCAAGAAATAAACCAGATCTATCGCTGTACAATAAAACAAGGAACAGGAGGAATGGGCTCTGGCCCAGAGCTGCAAGCACAAAGCATTAGCAGCTGCTTAGAGCTGTGTTTGCAAATGCTCTGGTTCCTGTAGAAACATCTAATCCTTCCTGGATTCTGCTGAGCAATTTACTGTTAAATGCAGACAGTAAAAGACTGTTCTCGATTACCTACTTCTTATCTGTATGGTCCATTTTGTGTTACAAAGGATTTTCAGCTGGGTTTTTAAAGCGTAATTTATTGGCACCTATTTACATGCTGTGTGTGCCAAGGACCTATTTGAGAGAAGCCACACGGTGGAGAGGGCAAGTTTGGGTACTGCCTCACCCATAGGGAACAAAACAAAGCAGGGAAAACACAAGGATCTACAGAGCCCTTAATGCCAATCATGAACTTTCTAGGCCTCCTGGAACTACCCTATAGGATGTAATAGTGACATTGGGATTCTCAAATGTCATTTCCAAAGTGTCTGGAGGGAAGAGCAGATTGGCAGGTTTGGGGCTGATAACTCCTTCCCTTTTCAGGGCTGACCTCCTCAGCACTTTGACTGTAAGGTGTGTTTTTTATTTCTTTAGGATCCTGTTCAGTTCTGCAGGATGAAGTCCTCGAGGCCTTCTCTAGAAAAGGCCTTCTCACAAAATACTGAGGCAAACTTAAAAGGCAAAACCCAGAATAAAAGCACATAGCAAAGCAGACAAGTTTCTTGGTCTGCTCTCACAGAAGCTAAAGCTGAAATTCCTGTTCACTTTGATTCCCCTTATCCAAACCAAATCAATGAAATAATCTGCCCATCACTTTCTGCTAGGCTGCCATTTGTCTAATTCCACCATTAGCTGATTTACCTCACTCAGTGAGCAGAAAAATCTTCATTTTCTTCCTGTGGGGTTGTTTTACCCTGTATTAACTCCCTGACCAGCTCACCACAGAGTCAAGACAAGCACCAGTGATGCTGCAGGGGATACAGAAGTGCACCCAAGTGGGAAGGGGAGAAGGGTTGCCTGGTGCTTTTTGGCACTAGTTATATTTTAGCTGAGTTTAAATATACTGTGTGGCTGCATCCTTAGGCCACGGACAGAGATGGTGTCCGAGCCACAGAACAGAGTCAAGAGGTTATTTCTTTATCCTTCCTCCACTTCCCTGAAGATTACCATCTCCTCAGATCTGCTAACAGACATTTTGTCCCCTGTCTTCTCAGTCTCAAAATGATCTGCAAAAAATTCTGTGAAAATCACTGCAGCTAGTGCAGATAATTTTCACACAACCATACCAGGGAGTGACAAAATCTTCTACTTCAGAGGGTGAGGTTTCACAGAGTGCATACTTTAGTTAATGGCTTGCTACCACTGAAACAGGGCAGCAAGTCTCTTCTCTCCCTTCTGAGCAGTGGTCTTCACCTCCACTTAATGCCAGCTCTGCTGTTCCTCTGACAACTTGATGAGCCAATTCAGTTCACTCAACTGACAGAAAATGGTTCCTTTATTTTCCCCTTTGTTTATTTTTCTGGTTTTTCTACAGTCTGTGAGATGAAACAGCTCATACACTGAGCATTCACAACATGCAGTCATGGACCAGGACCGTGCTTGGGTTGGAGTGCATTCTGATGGGAAAGAAGGGGTAAGAAGTGCTCAGTGTAACAATAACATCTCAACATGGGTCAGCTGCAGCCTCATGTTAACAACAGCCATTATTGTCATTTCCTTGCTGAGTGGGAGATCTGTCCCTTCCCAAGCTGTGATGAGGATAGATGGATGGTTTGCACAACACCTCTTTAATCTCCTCTCAAGCAAAAGCTCTTTCTTGACCTAGACAGGAACAACTTCCCTGAAAGTGTTAATCTGTTTAAAGCTGCTGTGTAGCTCCATTGCCCTTCAGGGCTCTGAGCCACCAATCAGTGCACTGAGATGATGCAATATTTGTACCTTGACACAGTCAGAGGACTCTGGTAGGAAAAAAATTATGGAAAAAAAAAAAAAAAAGAGTGGAAGATGAAACCCTCTCATTCCAGAGGATGTCTGTATATTCATTTGAATTCCTGCCTTCTGATTTACCTTGTGATTCTTGACTGCTTTGCTTGCAAGACTACACCAGCTCCCACCCCAGAAGAAGAAGAACTTTGCCAGAATCTAGGAGGTTTACTCACGTTAGAGAGTCTCCAGAGGAAGAACAGTAGGACTGCTGCTCCTGTTGCTCAGGGGGGAGCTGTGATTTCACATGACCATGGAACTGAGTTAAAATCTGGGTGCCATGGAGAGAAGGTTTTTGCTCCCCTCCTCTATTTCCCCTTCCTTTCCACCCCCATTTTCAGCTGCACCTTCCTCCCTCTCCCTGTCCACTTGTTTTCCTGACTTAATTCTCTGCCATTCTAGTGAGTAAGATCAGTGTATTCTCTAACTGGACCAGCACCAGAGCCAGCAACAAGGATGTATCATGAAGAAAAGTCAGAGGATGAATAGGTGAAGAAAATTAATTCCACTCTTTTGGCAATGCTCAAACACGAATACAAAAATGCAACCTAACCAAGAGACAGAACTCAGGGCAGGGCATTTAGTGTCTAAAAGAAACAGATAAAATGGAGGCAGCAAATCATTCTGGTTATATACAGGTTTGAGCCAACATAGTAGCAAAGAGTTGACCACTGCTCACTCAAATTCTAGGCAGTTTTGGAATGAGAGCAAACCCTCACACAGCCTGCAACCCTGGTGAGCTCTACAGACCCCAGCTGGTGGCTGCTGTTGCCCTGCTCAGGGCTTTCCACATGACCTGCCTTATTTGGGATTTCCCATTACTTGGGTTATCCCATACTGGAGGACTGACTAACTCATCTTCCAGATACAGTGGTCCCATTCCAAAAGAATGAGAAAAAGTGCTCATGAGCACAAAGAACTGGCCATTTCTCAGTTGCTGTGTGGCAACAGAAAGAAAACAGACAAAAAAAAAAAGACAAAAAAACCTAGTGGTATCAGCTCTGATGTCCTGACAAGATGACTTTATATTTTCCTTCCTCAAGGCTTTTTGAGCACTATGTATATAAAAGTTGAAGCTGAGTATATTTTAAAACCCACCAGTTCCAAACATAATCAGTTCCTTATTAGATTTCCAGCAATGCAAAGGGACTAATTGTTAATTTGGAAGCTCCTTGGAAGTAGCTTTTTCATTTTATACTCACCAGTGTTTTTCCACATTGCTCCACGTAACTAAATTAAGTATTCTGATAACACTGCTAAGAGCAGTGGAAAAGACAACATATTAAATAAACTTGGCCACTTCTCATATTTTTCATGCCATCTTCCAGCCTGTGGGTTGAAATGTCTGGAGGTTTAAGCCAAGGCAGAAAGAGGAGAGAGAGCCCTTGGTGCTGGATTTCACTCTTCCTTGCTTCAGCTGAATCTGAGTTTGTCAGCCCTTGGTCTGATCTGTTTGCTGAGGCAAGAAGCACTGAGTTTTTTGTATGGTTCTTCAGATGCTGATCTGAAGCCCAGATGGTTGGAAGCCTATTGGGACCAAAGGAGAAGAGTGGTTTCATCTTTGAACCCCAGGGCTGCATGAAAACTTCAGTACAACAGTGTACTGCAGCCACTCACTCCATTCACCAAGCTGCCAGGATAGCAAGAAAATCAGATTATTTTTTTTTTTCTGGATTGCCAGGAGCATATTATTCTGAACATGTCTTGCTTGCTGATGGTTGGTTTGGAGTTTATTGCAGAGGTTCTGTCACATTTTCTTTTCACCATAGGCTGGCAGCTGGAGGTGAGGAGCTTAACAAGCTCCAGGCTTAAGACAAGGCAACATCAGTGGCTAGATAGCTTGGAGCAGAGCCACCACTCACCCACTGGCACTTGAGGATGGCAGGACAAGGTGTGGGGAACAAAGTGGTCTCTTGTTTGGAACAGAAACACTGTGGGTGTTGTACCTGCACTGGCATCCTGCTGTGTGGGTGCACTCACAAAGTCCAAAATCAATTTCAACCAACTGTGTTATTTACTCCTTTTGTGGAGCTACTTGATCACTTTGGTGATGAGTGCTGTGGAAATGTTAGTCTGTTAAGGAAGGTGAAGCAGAACCACTTACAGATCATCAAAATTTAGTAGAGGATGTGACCCCTGAGCTTGGTGATATCACCTGTGTGAAGACAGTGCTGCTGTCCTGCTGGTCCTTGGGAAACTGGCCTCAATAGCCCTGTGAGGTCAGCAAAGACAGAGCATACTCCCACTTGTGAGCTCTGGAGTGTAGCCCAGCAGGGTTTTCTCCCCCCTCCAAGTGGCTGCCACTGCCTGTTTATCCCTGCTCACAAAAACACAGCTTGGCTCAGCCCTCTCTCAGCTCACTCCAGCATTTTGCTGGTGTCATTGTCTGATCTGCAGGGGCCTCTGTGACATTTTCACCCAGCTTTGCCAAGCAGTAGCCATGGCTCCTCCACCCAGTCACACAGGGCCATGCATTTACTTGCCCATGATTCAAGCACCAAGGAGCTGTCAGGTTATAATCAAACTGGTGCTACAACCAGGAGCTAAATATCAGTTGACACAGAACTTCAGCCTCTTACAAGCATCAATCATTTTCTCCTTTTGTACAAGGGCACAGGAAACTACACAGAAAACAGGGTTATTACAGGGAAGCATCTTGCTGACAGAAGGAGAGAAAGCATCTCTGTTTTAAATTGTGTTTGTTTGTTTTCTAAGCCTTAAACTTAGTACCATTTACTTTGGCTTTCTCAGCACACCCTGGGGTGTTTACCAGCAAGGATGAGAATTTATAGTGCTCAGGCCCCTCAGAGAAGTGACCACAAAGTAAATCAAACCACCATGCTCATGGTAATGGTTTCCCCAGAGACTTGTGTTTTGGTTTTAGGTAAACAAATAGCAATGCAGGCAGGAGGATGACTCAAGTACCCTGGTCTGTTACATAGAGTGAACATCACATATGCTCAGGATTTCTCTGAGGCTTTAAAAAGGATGGTTTAAAAGACTAAGTTATCACCCTCTGAGACTCCATAGGTTCTAACTTAACCACAATAAAGTCAATGTATTCATATTTTATTTTTTTTTTTAGTATCTCTGCTTCCTTTGAACTGGGACAAATGGTACATTTAAAAATAAAATTGTATTACTTTGGACATAAATAGCCTGAATTTCTTGCTGATATTTCAGAAAACACTTGGTTCTACCCAGAAAATTAAAGGGTGTGAAGTTTGCCAGCTAACCTTTCCTGTTTGTGCAAAACCCAGAGCTCTGATCTGGACTGGACCTCTAGGCCTTTCCATGGGATGAAGGATTTCTGACAATGCCTCCCTTTCAGACTCATGCAAAACATTTCTCAGGCACAAAGCAATCCATTCTTGAAATGAGCCTCTTCCCCATCTATCCTTCCTCACAGGGCAGTGTACTTGGTCAAAACAGGGGACATACAGTGACTTAAAGGCAGGGCAGACATGGAGCTATTTTCTTGGCAAATAATTTAGAATAAGAAGGTTTTACATAAGTGCATGCATGTGTGGTTTAGTTCAGGTTGTGTGCAGCAACAAATGCAGTCACTGAAATGACAGCAGTGTGGTGACATCCATTGGAATACACTTCTGCAAGCACAGCTGCCTCTCCAGAAACTGAATTTCAGCAGCAGTCCCCTAGGAAATAACAGGAAAGCAAATTCAACCCTTGTTCTTTCTATGTACCCAAACCTTTTCCATGTTCTCCTTAGTGTATTGCCACGAGCAGATGAAGGGACATTTGCAAAGAACAGAAGACAACTTCTTCCCTGTCCCTGTCACTGCTGCAGGAGTAATTTGCACAGTGAGCAAGGGAGCAGTTGGGGTCCAGAGGACAGCTGTGTTTGCTCTTTTCCCCTTCATTATGTGCACATGCATATAGTTGGCTTTAGGCAAAAAGTATCCTCAGGTTCTTCCTGAACACACACTGAACTAAGCTGTAGAGAAAGAAACCCCAGTGGAACACAAATAAGGCTTGTTGTGGACAGATAAGTGTGCCAGAGCTGTCCTCAGTCACTGGGAGACATCAACCACCAACAGAGGTTTCCTTTCCCAAACTCTGGGAAAGGGCCCCTGGACAAATAAGGGCAAGCCTGGGTCAACAAAAGGAGGCTGTAGATATTTTAATGTGTAATGAAACAGAACCTAAAAAGGTACTGACAACAAAGCAAAAGCAGCTGAGTCTTTGGGAACCATCAGATGCAGCCTGAATCTGGATAAAACACATCCAAGACTCAGATGTGTGAGGGACTCCTTTAGCTGAATCCCACTTTTCCTTTGCAATCCAGCAAAACCCCAAACCACAAGGCACTGAGCCAGTCCCAGAATAGGGCTGACAGGGGAAATACTCATCTTTGTATTTTTTGTTTCTGGTTTCTTCTATAGACCTGGAGATAAAGAGCTCCTCAAGAATCCCTGAGCCATGAGGGGAGGCTTTGGTCTTCCTCATGAACTCAGACCCAGACCTGGGTGTCAGCTGTACCCTCAGCACAGGGCTCTGGAAGGGGAGTCAGAAGGGAGAGGGGCAGCTAGGTGAGGTTTAACATATCTTCAGCACATCTGGGAAACCCAGGTCTAATGGTACTTAAATATGGATCAAAAATGCAAATCTTTCAATTTTCATAATTTGCTGAAAGACTATTAATGATTTCAAAGAGGGCTTTGAGTTGGAAACCACCTGGCAGATGGTCCAAGCCTGTCACCTTGCCACCAGAGTTCCCATTTCTAAGAATCAATAAATGGTAATTAGAGGGGAGGCTACATGGGAAATAGACCCCCACTGAAACCTGAGAAATGGTTTACATGGTTTTTTCCCCTCAAAATTTGCCTGCCTGCCCTGAGATTATCAAGTGATCAGAAATTTCCAAAGCACCTGTGGTCGCCTCACTGAGTCCTTTTTACCAACCAGAATAGTTGGTACTGCCCCCAGATGATGATGAAGACTAATGTAAAAGCTTCTTTGGCATCACATTATAAATCCAAACACTGCATCTTTTAAATGGAAATGGTGGGTGACTACAGCCCTTTCATCTTCACAGACATCTTTTAATCCTCACTAGCTGAAAAACTTGCTTTCTCTTTTGTCAGCTTTCTGAAAGACCCAATGGAGACAGGAGTCAGAATTGATTAAAACGCTGAGCATGAAGCCAGGTCTTCACAAATAATAAGCATCACCAATAAATAATTAATTAACTTTGACAAGTTAAGTGTGCCAGAGAGTCAAATTCTCTATTTATCTCAAGTACAGCCCTGCTGCCCAGGAGTGTTAGCCACATCTTACAAAGATGACATGCTGATACAGTCTGTCACTCTGATGAGTGGACAGCTTTTTGCAGTGGCCAATGACACTTCCACCTCATCTGCTGAAGTGCAATCATTCACTGCATACTACAGGGATGTGATGCTCATCATGTGTCATCTTAATCAAATGCCTCAAAAAGCCCATGCCAAATTCAGCATCAGTTGGAATAAAATTAAAGAGAAGGAGTGAAAGTCATCCCCTTGTCTTTTCCTGTGCCCTGGAGCCAGGCAAAGGTATGAAAAGGGTTGTTGCTCAGAGTGCTTGATTTGGAGCAGTGAGATGTGAAGGTGTACAAGAAAACACAAATATACTTCCTTTCTTTTAAAACACTTTATGTTACCTTTCCAGAGAGAAAGTGGCTATGAAGAAACACAGCATCAAAGTCCTCCAGGCTTTGTAGAAAGCTAACATATGGAGAGCTGGCTTTCTTACTCTGAATTAAAGATGACATAAATTAGCAATCAATTAAAGATCTTTTGGTTAGACATAGTAACCCAGCTGTTAAAAGCAATAAAGATCTCCTTGCCTCTGCTCTGGGTGGATGATATTCTGAATGTCTCGTTTCATGTACACACAAGTTCCCTGATCATACACAGCACAGCTAGGTTACTGGCACAATCATTACAAGCAAGGTGCAGTGTGGAATGAGAACACTGTTTTTTTCAGACATCTGCAGGTCAGGAAGCTTTTTGTCTCATCTTGATTACAGAGGAATAGATTTCCCACTTCCATGCTTAGCATGAGGCAATGGGCAACAAGTGCTTCAAAGCTTGTGCTCTAGCCCTGCTCAGAAAAAGCTGAGAGGGAGGAGAAATTACCATCCTGCAAACATCTCTTTATGGACCATGCATCAATAGCAATATGGTTGGAAGATTATTCCTGAAGATGACAAAACATGTCATGTGGACACATGCAGCAGGATTTCAAATGCAGACAGCTCTGCAGTTCAGGTTTTCTGAACTGTCTCTGAGATGGCAGCATGACAGGGACAATGCAATCGCTGTAATTACAAAAGCAAACAAAATGGCAAATAAATCCTATAAAACTTGTATCTTCCTGTTGTTTAGCCTCACCAGAGTTATTTCTCTTTTGCTGTTTAAGTCAGTAGTAAAAAAAAAAAACAAACCAACAACCAACCAAACAGGCCTAAGAGAACCAGAAGACATCAGTGTCAGTTAAAGCTGAGAAGGTGGGAGCCTGGGAAGCTGGTCACACAGCAGCACAGAACCTGCAGCTTGTGTTGCTAAGATGCAGTCTGTTATTAGCCATGGCACCCTAGTCAGGAGCAGCTCCCAAAGTGTGGCAGAGCTCAGCAGCCTCTCCTCTGCTTGTTGCCTCTTAGGCAGGCCCACAGCTGCATCTTGCCTGCAGGACCACAGGACAGGGGAGGCTGCAGTGGAGCTACAATTGCATGGGTGAAGCAGAGTAGAAAACCAGAAGCAATTCCGTGAGCCTCACAGTTAGCATGTGAGATTCAGCAAATGCTTTGAGGTGGTTTGTAGTCCTGAAATTCCACTATAGAACCACAGGAGAAAAACTGTGATGGTAAAATGTTAGGCAAACTGCCTGGTGAAGAACATATGAAGAGACCAGGGCTGCAACTCCAAAAGGTGCAGACTTGAGAAGCAGGATAATAGAGATGTGGAAGGGAAACCCACCTCCCCATGCAGCAATGCAAAGAGCAAGGACAGCCTGGTCATCTGTGAAAAATACAAAACATGGGACAAAAGTAAAAGAGAAAGTGTTAAATGTCCTGCTGTGAGGATCTCTGATGAATTGATGATTTTGGTGCTAAACTCTTGAGCCACTTAAGTAACTCTAATTTTGAAAGTAACTGACATTTATTGAGTCATGCAATGGTTACGTGACTCTGACTTCAAAGCTTCCAGTACATTGTCAAAGGTTAGGAGAAAACCATGAAATCCAGCATTGTCAAATCCACTGTTCTAGGAAAAAAAAAAACCACCAACCACATTAAGTGCACATTTGGCCATAGTCAAAAATAAATTTGTTCTTTTGAGACAGTATTTACATTCAGGGGATTCAGTTTGAATTCTCCAGGATGACTTTATGCATTTCTTTGGGACTCTGGAGAGATCCTCTAGGGATCAGACAGTGAAGAACAGGAGGCCCAGATCTCTCTTTGGGTCTCTAGGAATCTAAATGATATGGACTCTATGATACAGAACAGTGCTAGCTTTACCCCTGGGGTATCTGAAGACCTTAAAAAATCACAGAGCTCTAAAGCAACCATGATGCTCTCCTGATCCAGGGCTAACCAGGGGCTAGGTCAGCTCTGCTTTCCAAGTGTTTCTTTCACAGATATGAATTTAAAATGCACCACACTGGCAAGTGTTTTTAAACTCCCTCCTCGGGTAAGATTTCAATGTTAGTTTGGAAATAATTTGTACCTCCAGGCAGCTCATAGCAATTGCTATTCTGTCTTGAAGCAAAACATCCTATCACCTTGAGCCATGTGTGCATTACACAAGGAGTCATTTCATGAGACCTCAGCACTGGGGGAACCAGATCACCCTGTCTGAAGTCTCTCTGGCTGGAGATACAAAAGGTGTAAGGGAAGAAATCCCACATGCTGCCAGCACTACAACACCTAAGTGTGGGGAGCAACAGCTAAATCTAAAGAGACATCTCCCTGACCTTTTCACACAGCAGGCAGCTATTATCCAGACATAGTGGAAGGAAAAAAACCAACCAAACCAAGTATCTGATGGAGTGACAGGTGAAGCATAGGAGCACAATGTAGCAGCTGACAGGGGCAGCAGCAGGACCAGCCAAGGCAACTGGAATGGACCCAGCTAAAGTTACCACACATGGTCAAGAACTCATGGAGGGGAACCCACTGGGGGGGCACTGGGAGCTGAGGTGATGCCCTCCAGCCAAGCTCACACCCTCCTGGGAAGCTTTGCCTTCAGAGGTCAAAGGCAGGAGGGATAGTTTCTAAAGACACCAAAGCAGAAATCTTTGAAGACCCAGGGAGCTCCCTCCACCTTTCACTGGCCAGCTAGGCCCTTTCTGCCTCTCCTCCCTCATCCCACCATCACAGAATTTCTCTCTTTAAGCCCCCTAGAGATTCAGTCTCATTTGTACTGACTCTTTCCATGTTACCCCTGTCTTCACTTAACTCTCTGCTGTTCATCCCCTCTAAGTAAAGCAATATGGATATTTTTTCTGCAAACCCATTGTGAGCCATACCCTTTAGTACAGCCTCTCTTTCTCATGGCATGAGCTTAATTTCAGATGTCAAGATCTGAGGTCCCCTGCCACTAGTGAGAAAAAGACATATCTAGGAGGAAATTAATTTTTAAGATGTCTAGCAGACATCTATCTGCCTTTGGCCAGATGAGTCCTATTTTTAATCCTTTTTCCAAACCCCTGAGGCTGAGCAGAGCTCTCTTCCATTCTCTGTTTGTACAATGCCTAGCACAACAACAATCCTTCGAGTTTAGTGTTCCATCATTCTCATAATCAACATGATTAATAACATATTTCTGTTGCAAAACATTGTTAACTAGGCCTCCTTTTTTTTTTTTTTTTTCATTTTTTTAACATTTTAACCAACTAATCCTTATGATGATTAGCTACTTTTCTCCCTAGCAGGACCATTTCACAGAGATGAAATAATGAAAAGATTCATGAGGCCACAGACAGGGAGCAGAAGACCACTGACTGTATCTCTTCATGACCCTAAAGCTCACAAGTCTCTGCTCCCAGTACCACTAATACATGTCACACAATGATTTTTCCATGCAAAATGCATAATCTGTTCCTGCTGTATAAAAGCAGAGTGGAGAAGTCTCACAGAACCAGTGTTTCTTCTGCTCCCTCAGCCTATACTCATAGAAGAATTGCTCCAGTCCTCAGCTCATCTCTGTGGCCTTCCTATGGACTTGTTCCAAGAGATCTCTCTCCATCTTATGGTGGGGACACCAGAACTGGATGCAGAATTCAATACCTTCTAGGCAGCTCCTCATCCATCAGGTGGTCCATCCATCAAGTCCATGTCTCCATCTCAGAGACAAGGCTGTCATGTGGGTCAGTGTGAAATGCTTTGCACAAGTCCAGGTAGATTAATGATGTCAGTTGCTCTTCCCAGATCAATCAGAGTTGTGGCTGTCGTAGAAGTGCCATTAATTTTTTTTTTTTAATTATTATTATTATTTTAATGAATTAGTACTGAATTTATCCAATATGCCACCAAAATGAGAAGATTCACAATTTTGGAAGCAAAATAACAAAATAGTCTGCTTGGGGGTTTTTTTTGTTGTTGTTGGTTGGTTAGTTTAGTTTTTTTTTTAAAAAAACAAACTAGAAAGCAACTGAAAGATAAATTTTGCTGCATTTAATGTCTACAAATACTGTGAACAACCTTACAGTTGAATTGAAATATTGAAATTGAATAATCTCCATAGGGAAGCTATCACCAATGCATCAGATATAGTTCAGAGTGACCTTCTTTTACGAGGAAACCTGCTCCAGAAGTCCCTCCTGCAAAGCTTTTGTAAAAAGCTATGTAAAAAATGCAATTATGTAGGCACTCTCTCTTCAACATGATTCATTTTATGATATGTATTCTGCTAAGGGTTTCAGACTCCAGGCACAATCTTAGCCCAGCTTGAAGTTGACTCACTGCTCTGTTTGCTTCCCATTGGATCTGTATCAAAATTTCTCTTCAAGGAAGTTCTTAATTTTAAGGGCATTTGAATTTTTAAAGTTCAAATTAATGTGACCAACTGCCAAAAAAAAAAAGTCTTCAGAAAGGCTGAGAGGCAAGATTTAATCTTGTATTAATTGTTTTATGCCAAGGGAAATTTTCACTGTTTCTTACCGTCCAAGTGAGATCATATGAAAATTGGAATTCATTTGAAAAATGAATTATAAAAGATCCCTCCATCCCTACCCTTATTTTCAGCTTTGCTATATGTGCAAGCTCTCCATGTGACAAAACAATTCAGGAACTAGCAAAGGAACCTAGACCAGATCACCCAGGAACAGATCCAGGTGGATTTTAAATGTCTCCAGAGATGGAGACTCCACAACCTCCCTGGGCACCCCCTTCCAGTGCTCTGTGTTTATTTTCTGTGCACTAAACACACTGGTATTTTATGTGCACAGTTGCTTATTGGATGAACTCAGAACATAAAGGGATTCACATTATAGGTTGCACAACATGAAGCTACAATGAAAAATAATTTAGAATTAAAAAAACAACAACAAAAAAACCCAAAAAACCAAAACCAAACCAAACCAAAAATCCCACAAAACAACAAAAAACCAAAACCTTAAGCCCAAGTTCACTCACAATCAGCTATGTAAGACTACAAACAACCAAGGCAATGGTAAAGCTTGATGAGGAAATATCAAATTTACCAAATTCTGGTGTGGGTTGAATCTGGGTGGCATTTGGCAACATTACTCAAGCAATCAGTGCTTTGCCAGAACAGAGCCCAAACCAATTTACAGAATAAAATGGTTATCACAAGCAATTCCCAGCTTCTTAAACCCTTGGAACAAGGGTTCCAGCCCCAGATCTGAAGATCTAACATCTTTCCATGTAATTAAATTATGAATATTCTTTCAGTGAGGGCTGTGATTAATATCCCAAATGAAGAAGTGTTTAGGTGTGTAATACCTGCAAGTGAACTATGATAATCTGATTAGTTAAGTGGTGGTTTCCTCTGAGGTTTGCAGATCCCTGAAGATCAAGGGACTACTTCTAAAGAATTTGGAAAGGACAGAGGTGGGACTGTCTCAGGTTACACCAAACCAATATAATTCCAAAGCAGCCACTGCAAGAGGCTGCCTGACTGTCCCTGCCAAGAGCTCTGACTCAAGTCAGTTCAGCCCACTTTCCCAACTGGAAGGAAAAGTCATTTTCTGATTAAAACGACTCCTAGATCCAACTAAAAAAACCCAAAACCCCAAAACAGTAGGAAGTAAAGCAAGAGAGAAAGAAAGGTAGGAAGAGGATAGACTGTTTTAAGAAAGTCTGTAAGTTTATTTGTAATTAATATAAGTTTAGATGTAATTAATGTGAAGTTGCACCCATGCTACAGTCAACAGGCATATATTTTCCATATATTTTTCCAAATGAAGAGAGCTGACATAACTAACATGTTACTACTATAACAACTTTATTACAAAGCTTCCAAAATGCAAAATATGCCTTCACCTGCCACAAAACTCATTATTAGGTCTCAGCATCTCCTTGGTATCTTTACTTTGCAAGATCAGAAAATCAATTCTCAGCAGCAATATCCTCCAAAGTAATCTAGCACTGCTGAAACTGAAAGCACAGCAGAGGTTCAGCAGCCTGAAGGAGCAATCATTCTGCCAAGACAGTCTTAGCCCAGATCAGCAAACAGCACACTGTGTGCCCAGCAAAGAACGTGTGATGATGTCACAGGCCTGAATATAATAATCCTACCCTTCACAAAATTGATTGTAAGGATTCAAAGAAGGAATTCAGACCAAAAGGAAAGAAATAAATTCTAAAACTTTGCAAGGCCTTGGTTTAAATATTTAGAAATCTTCATCCAGTGGCATACTGAATAGATAAAATGTCAAATTATTGTTCCATCATGAAACCTCTGAAAGTCCTCTTGTCCCAACGTGGTGCAAATGGTGAATACTTTGAAAGGGAGTCTCAAACATGGATGGATTCTCAATCAAGATTCTCAAACATCTGTTTAAGATGCAAACTTTCCCTTCTGTACTCTTAAATCTTGGGGTTTTCTGCAGATGCAGCAGATAGTTGGAAATGCTCACCCATGTACTCAGAGATATTGGGGGGGGACTGTAGAACCCCTCTGGATAGGGTGTAGTTCAGCCAATAATAGCTTTTTATTGCAGAAAATGTCAAGCTCTTGGGCCTCCTCTGGCACCCCCAGGAAAACAATAAAGGTTTGGGTGAAAACTAAAGAGCCATTTGCTACTCAAGTGACCCCCAGGTTAGGATGAGGTTGAGGGGGGTTAAGCTGCATCCTGTTTTTCATCCAGACAAAGAGGTTTACAATGGAGTTGCTCATCCTTTGATTTCTCTGTTTAATGATGAATTTGGGTCGCTGTAATGCTATATGACAGAAATGTTCTGCATGGCTGAACAGGAGCTGTGTTTGTTACCAACCCTGCCACAGATTTAAACCTCCCCAGAGAAGAGGGATCAAACATGGGAAAGTCAGGGTTACAGTGCAGATGGACTGATGAGAAGGCCACGTCTCTCTCTTTTCCTCCCACACACGACAAATCTCTCACTTTGTTCTCTGAACACTAGCTGGCCCCTCTACTTTCTGCTTTTCAACATGTTCCTATTAGGGGTGCCCTGAAATTTTCATTTGTTCTTTAATTAAAAACCATGTTATTCTTAAGCAATATGCCAGTGCCATACCCCATGGAACTGGAAGAGCTAATTCAGCAGTGTTGGGAACATGGTGAGTCTTGCCATTTACAGGAAGTGGGTTTTTTTTCACTATAATTTATTCCAGCTTTCAGCTTGCCTTTCCTTGTCATTTTTACATTGCTAAAGTGATGTAAAATCTTTTCTATAAACAGTTATGTGCTCTTCTGCTTCCTTGCTGTCCATTTCTAACTGACATCTCTGGCAATCTCACTTTCTGGAGAAGACTGGGATATGTTCTCCTTGAATATAAGAAGTAGAAAGTAACTGTCATAAATGATGCTCATTCCACAGCAGATTTTCCTCCACATCACACCCCACAGGCTGTTACATGATAGCCTGTCTTCAGGATAATGCAACTAGGAGTGACTATAGCACCATATAATAGAGAATATACCCAGGGCATCTGTAGTATTTTTTGTTTTGTTTTGTTTTCAGGCTGTTTTGCTGCATTCATGATCTGGTAGTTGGAAGAGTATTTCACTTACATTTTCCATTTCTTATAAGTTGTTATAAAAAAAAACATATGTAAAAGACTTTTTTCTTCATCCTTAACTTGCTTTTTCAACATTCCAACTCTTCAGGCTCATCTGTAGACATCTGTGGGGGTAACACACTTCTGGGAGGCTGAGTGATTTTCCTATGCTGGATTATACCAGTTTATTTGAGATACTCTTAAAATAATGATTAGATAATTACTCTGCCCTCTTTCTGTCCCAGCTAAAAGCTTAAATGATGAGGAACACTGTTATGAACTGCATAAACACACCAGACATGCTGGTATGTGAGAATAATGTTATATGACTTATGTGTGTAGGTCTTATATATTTAGGAAGTGATATCTTGCTGCTGCTATTCCTTGAGGGTCATAGAATTTATACAACACCAAAAAAAAAGAGTTTTAGCTGTTTGCTGTGAAATGGCAGCTGAGGCAGGTTCAGACTAAGTGCTGCTGCTTGAGCATTACTGTATCCATAAAGTCAGTTGCTCATGAAAAGGTTTCTATAGTGAACAGCCATTAAATCCACTACTTCTGATTATTTTTAATTCTTAATTAGAAAATACTTTAATTCTTTTCTGCAAAATTATTTTGTACCTGTGAACAATCCTTGACCTTTTATAATTCAGGTTGCAGCTTCTCTTTTCCTTGGACCTTTTCCCTCTCCTCCCTTTTGCCTTCTGAGTTTGGTGAGCTCTTCAGTGTCATTGTAATTTGTTTACAGTGTAATTGTAATTTAATTTTCACAAGAAAATACAGATGCTGAATTGGTCTGAGTGGGAGAAGGAGGAAACAGCCCAGGTTTTTCACACAGATTCCAGTTTCAGTTTATCTACATTGTCTCACAAACTTTTTACATTAGTCTACACAGTCTTCTAGTGGATGAATTCATCTAACCCCCAAGTTCTGCAGCCAGATGAGAACTTCCCTACTCCACAGAAAGAAAAAGGAAGAAAGGTCATGGACAGTAGGATGGAAAAGATACTTGGATGCTCCAATGCATCATGAAAACAGCAGCAGCTGTCTCAGGAAAATGACACAAATGATTTAATGATAGAAAATAAATAAAAATTTAAAAGCACCAAGAAAGAATTTAAGTATGAAAAAAAAATTTCTTATTCATTTTCTTCCCTTTCCCTTGCCTTCTGCCTTGTCTTTTTTTCCCCTTCCTTCCTTCCTTCCTTCCTTCCTTCCTTCCTTCCTTCCTTCCTTCCTTCCTTCCTTCCTTCCTTCCTT
>JAOEGS010010655.1:40412-73306 GCA_025447755.1 Corythornis vintsioides
TATTTCCCCCTCAAAATGTTATATATTTTATTTCTCAAGATTTTAAATTCAATCTTTGGCATTTTGTATCTTTAGGAGAGACAGATGTGTGTTGCTTCAACTTACTGAAAGTGAAGTATCAGTTATGCTCAGTGAAATACAAACTGTGGTATTTTCTTTTTTATAAAAAAAAGACAGTTGGTTGTAGGTATTTTGTAAAGGTGCATCTCCATTATGCCAAAGAACAATAGTAAAAGCAGATATTTCATTCAGTAAATCAAACAGCAAAAAAAGCCTCTGTACATATCCTAGAAATATTCTGGTTTTGCACCTATCATTGAAATTAGTGTTCTCAATTCAAGGTCCAAAAGCACATGTGGACTTTGGGATTTTTAATCAGTTGCATGTAGACAATCAGTAAATATATTTATATAAGCCCAGTTTGTCACCTTTGTCCAGCTTCTTAATATACTGCACATGACAACACAACTCAGTATAGCATTTATTTGCTAAAAAATAAAGATATTCTCTTCAAAATTAGAAATAGTTCATCTCTGTTTAGGACTGCTTCAGGTGAAGGGAAAATGAGACAAATAGAAGAGAATCCTGTAAGAACTAAGTTAATTAAAACCCTCTCAGAATAGTCCTGCATTTGTACAGCTCCTACCCAGGTTCCACACTCCACAGGTGCTCAAGCCATCCCACAGTGTGCCTCAAAGACCTGCAGACCTGATTTGTGTTTGGTCAGGACTCAGAGAAGGAAGGTGATTCTGCAGCCAACAGTCAGTGGGAAATAGCAATACACCCACCATTTGGAGATACCTGAATCTTCATCAAAAACTCTAGCTGGCCTTAAAAGGAGAGTTGAAAAGTAAAAAAAATCATAATTTCATATTGATATGCATTGTAAATTATTCCTTTCTTCTCAGTTGTGTTATCCCCATATTCTCTCAAAGGCTTTACTATTTATTCATATCATCAATAATGCTGTGCATCTGCTTAGAAATTATCATGTTTTGGGAATACAAATCTTAGATAAGAAATTTTGCTCAGGATGTATTGCCTATGTGATTCAAATAATTAATAGCAATACATCAACATTAATAACGTTGACATATTGCTATTAATTTATGATTGCTGCTTTTTTGTTTATTTCCTTAGATTCTACAGTTACATTACACATAGATATTTGTGTGCATTTTCTGAAATGATTTGTTGCTTCTAGTCAGTACTGGCCATTTAAG
This sequence comes from Corythornis vintsioides, assembly GCA_025447755.1. Lineage (NCBI taxonomy): Eukaryota > Metazoa > Chordata > Aves > Coraciiformes > Alcedinidae > Corythornis > Corythornis vintsioides. The sequence continues at coordinate 41,636 of JAOEGS010010655.1, forward strand.
GAAAGATGCAAATTTAGCTTTGCCTGTATTGAATTTACTTCAGATAAGGACAACTTCATTCTGTTCTTTATCATATAAAGTAGTATAGCTCTAGTACAGCTATTGATTTGCAGTAAATAGCATGTGTTTCAGTTCCAGAGCCTAGAAATCCTCACCTCAGATGAATGCTAATATTGATCCTCCTTTGCCCATTGCTGTCCACACCAAAATCTAGTCCTGCCACTGAACGTTTTCAGAACCATTTTCCTAATGAGACAAATTCAATAAAGTCACCTGACAACTCAAAGACAATTTAAAGGAATAGGTTTTCAGAGCAGGGAAATGTCACTGTAAGTGTGAAGATCACCAAGTGTCATTTAGAGCCTGTTTCAAGTGCTCAGCTCTTCTAAATATAAACCTTTAAATATATTGGTAGAGCAAAGTGGGGATGAGTGTCACTCACAGGTGCAAAAATAGGAATTAAAACTGTACTGGCTTAGAAAGTAGCCACCAAATATTTTGATCCTGTAGATGTTTGTGCTTTAAGTTGTATTTTCATGTGATTACTGAGCATGAAAAAAAAATAAAATTAAAAAGCATGCTGCTTCTGTCGATCCTTGGAAAACTCTACACTATAAAGCAACATTGATTAGGGTAACTTTTACTAATAACAGGTAACTGTTACTAATAACTCACGTTGTTCCCAAGACCTTTTCTTGTGTTTTGAGACCTGATCTGCAAAGTCCCTGTCAAAGAATCAGATCAGAGAAAGCTGGCATGCAGCCACACTGTTTGCAGCTGCCTCTATGCCAGCATCAAAGCTTTGCTTCAGCAGGGGATGAAAGGACAACAGGTCTGAGTGGCAGGGTGTACTCTTCCTAGCCCCTGCAACCAGAGAGCCTGCAATGAATGGAGCTATTATGGCACACAGCATTTAAAATGGAACTCCACTGACTTAGTCATGTCCTCCTTTCAAATACAGAAGAACTTTTTAAAAGCAGCTTTACCCAAAATGCCCCAAAACTGTCGCCTGTTTACTGCTCTGGATGTTGGTTTCTAACAAAGCCAGAGGGCACAGACAGGTTTCCTAACTACTGAGCTGCTATGTCTTATGAGCCACTTACACAAAGTGCAGCTTTTGCTGAGAATGTCAGGGTGAAAGGTCACAGCCCCATCCAACCATGTGCTGTGCTGGAAAAATTCATCTTCTTTTCATTCTGAACTGCTGTGTACTGCTGTGCAGTCAGATGCAGTCTTCACAAACCTGTCTTTCAGCTCTTGGGGAAAATTTGGTCACTGAATGGTTCAACACAGTAACACTTTTCTTTACTAATACCTTGCTACTACCCTGTCTGCTCAGCTGCTTGGGCAAAGTCTTTAATAAGCAGCCTTTGTGCCACAGCCAGAGACTCTGCTAAGTCTCACCTGCAGAAGCAAGTTCTGGTTTGTTGGGTTTTGTTCAAATAACAGTGAGCAAAAAGCTCTTTCTCTCACTCTAGTCCAAAACCAGGGACCTAGGTAGAAGCAATGGGCCACTGCTGGCAGTAGCATGGTAAGGATGGGGTCTACTGGATGAAATTGAAAGTTTGCTGTGTATGGTACAGGTAGCAAACTTCAGTTCCTTTACTACCTGCAAGTAAACCTCTTCATGTGTGAGGAACACAGTCTCCAGTGACAACAACAGTAAAATGCCTCAGATTTCTAGCAAATTCCAAAACTCATCTGTGTCCTACAGCATCTAATATCCCAAACTATTTATAGGACTATTAGGTAACACAGATTGTGATACAACTGTGAATACCTATACATAAGAAACATTTCTGTTAAGTTTCTGAGGTTTCTGCTATGTATAACCTTTGTGAAAGCAATAAAACAAGAATTTAAGCAACACAACACTGTGTATTTTCTCATAGAAACATTTCAGCTGGAAGAGACCTTCAAGATCATCGAGTCCAACCTTATTCCTAGTCCCATCGAAACCACAAAACCATGTCCCTAAGCATCTTCCAGTGCAAGCAAACACATGGCCACTGCTCCCCACAGACCAGACCTGAAGAGGAATGTGAAGTCTGTTCTCTCTACAGAGGAATCTGGACAGGCTGGATTGATGAGCCAAGGACAGTGGTATGAAGTTCAACAAGACCAAGTGCTGGGTCCTGCACCTGACTCACAACAACTGCAGGCAATGGTACAGGCTTGGGGAAAAGTAACTGGAAAGCTGCCTGGCAGAAGAGGACATAGAGTTAGTCAGCAGCCAGCTTAATGTGAGGAAGCAATCTGCCCAGGTGGGCAAGAAGGCCAACAGCATCTGGCCTGTAACAGAAATAGAGTGACCAGCTGGACTAGAGAAATGATCATCCCCCTGTACTTGGCACTGATGAGGCCACACCTTGAATTCTGGGTTCAGTTTTGACCCCTCACTACCAGGAAGACATTGAGGAGCGTGTCCAAAAAGGGCAACAAAACTAGTGAAGGAGCACAAGTGTTATGAGGAGCAGCTGAGGGAACTGGGGGTTTTGGTGTGGAGAAAAGGAGGCTCATGGCAGCCCTTATTGCTCTCCTCAACTGCCTGAAGAGGTTGTAGTGCAGTCAGAGGTCAGTATGTTCTCCCAAGGGATAGGACAAGAGCAAACAGCCTCAAGTTGCACTAGGGAAGATTTAGGTTGGATATTAGGAAATATTTATTCACTGAAAGAGTTACCAAACACTGGAACAGGCTACCCAGGGAAGTGCTGGAGTTGCCACCCTTAGAGGTTATTTAAGAGACATGTAGATGTGGTGCTGAGGGACATGATTGAGTAGTGACCTGTCAGTGCTGGGTTAATGTTTGGCTTTGATCTTAAAGGTCTCTTCAACCAAAACAACTCTGATTCTAAATTTTAGTTCTACTCATGCACACAAGGGCACTCTTCCTCCTCTCCCTGGCTGGGGTGACAGGGCCCCTAGGGCCATCTCTTGTTCAGGGAGAGGACAGAAAACAGAGGGGATCTTCTTCCTCCTGCCTATTTAATGATTCCTGTACCTCATCTTCCTCTACTAATTGTTCTTTTCCCTCACTTCTCCTGATGATTTGCACCTGCTTCTGTCCCCCTTTTTCACACCAACAACAAAATCTCAATTTTTGACTAACTCTTCATCCTCCCCTCACCAGTTGATTATATTCCCCCTCCTCCAAACTCTCTGATAACTCATCCCCAGTCCAGTCTTACCTCCTCACATTTCCTCTCTCCCCTGCCTCCCTCTATTCTGTCAGGCCTCTCCCCACACTCCCTCTTGCCCAATTCACACTATTCTATACCCTCAATACAGTTTATCTGCACTTACAGAAATACCCACCCAGTCACTTAAGCATCTAAGCAGATGTTAAGTTCTCCAGATGCTCCAGTGAGTCCAGAACCCCAGGTCATTGAAAGAAATCTCTTTAACTGAGAAAGGATTACACTGGCTCGACGTGATTCAATGTCTTTCTTCAGTTGCTCTTGCAGGAATGCTGGCATAACAGAGGTTTGCCAACATAAAGCTGGATGACAGCAGGAGTCACTGTGGGCTGAGTGGCACTGAGGTCACATCCAAAGCAGATTCCAACATACTGCAGGCAATTGCTGCAGTTAACTAGAAAGAGAGTCCAGCAGAAGTTGGGAAACTTCACACTTGAGTTGTTTTCAAAGTAGGTCACAAGTTTGACATCTCAGGGGAGGCAGCTGATATGTATAATAAGATGCATATATTTTTAATCAGAGCATGATCCATGGGAGGACTTTGAGAAAAGAACCTCTGTACTTCTCCACATTTGAAGAACGTCAGAAAGAGGCTTGTCAAAAAAGACAATGACCCACATCTCAAATTTTCTCTAGAAAACTGTGTGGGCAAGAAACTTAGAAAACCAGTGGGTTTGTTCAAAACAAGCTACTAAAAAACTCCAATGGACATCAGATCTACTGCTACAAAGGTGACACCAAATCTTCAGCACACAGGTATCCATTAGATCATGACAATAATTGAAGACCCTGAGAGATAAGATGAGATAAATTTTCCCACAGCAAAAAGAGACTCTCATAAATGCTGCATTTCTAGATCACTCATGACCTATTTGGCTGCAAAAGTATGAGGCAGATTTCAGGGGCAACTTGGATGTAGAGCCAAACCAGTCCCAGGCAACAATGGCAGCCTGTGCTCAGATCAGAGAGGCTTCAGCAAACCCTTCTTAGAAAGGTATGGAAAACATAATCATAGGGAGCAGAAGGAGGTAATGTTTAGACCATATTTTCAAAACCTAATTCAATTGGAGCTCTGAATGAGCATTTGGAAATGGGAAGGAGAGGCAATTTCAGGAGGTCCTTTGAGGACAGGAAATCACTGATCACAGGCAGCATATTGCATCTGTTCACCAGCACTGTGGATGAGGGTGAAAGAAGAGCAAAAAATACAGACACTGAGGTTACTCTGGCATTGTATTTACAGTGTCACCTCTACAGGAGCTGCTAATATTCCCCCCTGAAAACTGCAGATGCATCCTGCTGTCAGGATTAGTAGAAGACTGGATTTTCACAGTGTAGTCAGAAGTTTGATGAAAAACCTAAGGCTCAGGCTACTGTTGTCTAAAGAGGTTGCTAAAAGCAACAAAAGTACAAACTCTGCAGGAAGGTCCCATAAAACAAATACAGTCCTTTAATTGTGGGAACCTATTTCACAAAGTGGAAATGTCATTTGGTTAATTTACTGAGAAGCCAAATATTTTCAGAGTGCTCTAAAAGTGTACTAGCACTGTTAAAGCCAATTACACAGATTTATCACTTCCTAGTATGTGCTAAATAAAGGGATCAGAAGCAGGTCTTCAGAACTTCAGAAAGTCCCCAAATCCTGACCTTTAGGAACACAAAAAACCTCAGCCCGTGGCTATGCAGAAATTAACAGTTATGCTGGGTTATGGCACTGGATTGGCAGAGCATTTGTTCCATTGATCCTTGCTCTGCTTCAGGGTTTTGTGTTGATTCTTAGGCTGCAGCCTTTTGTGCTGGTAAATAGCTTCGGGAGAAAAGAAAGGATTCAACAAAGGCATTTAGCTTTTGGAGGGGCCTTTTCATTAGGTTATTGCTGAAAACAAAGAGAAGATGATGATACAGCTGGTGTTCACGGGCTATCATGCTGCTTTCTTCCTTCATTTTCCTGTTGTTTCAATTGGACTTGACTTTAGAAAATGTGGCAGCAAGGAGCAAATAAAACCTGAGAGCAACACATTCATCCAAAACCAGAATTGCTCCAGCTAATTGCATTCATATTTTATTGTCTTTCAGAGGCAGCAGGGGTAATGTTGCCATTGTTCTGATGTTTTCTAATTAATGTCTGGGAAGTATAATGCTGGGAACAAGGCTCTTCACAAACTGGTGACTCATTGGCTCTTCTAAAAGCTAAACATGGGAAGTACTTAATAAAGAATTTATTTATCCTGTCAAAGTCAGATTTCTTTATTTTTTTTTTCCAGAGGTTCTGAAACAAATGTGATTTTCACACCTAGCCGTGTAACGTATACAGATCTAAACGAGGAGCCAAAGGCAGGAGGAAAAGAAAGGGCACATTTTGGGGTTATCCCACTCTAGCAACTGGGAAGTGCCTCCCCCCAGCGATACACCAGCCAGCCTGCAGCTTCAGCCTTTGTCTCAGCACAGTTGGCAATAGCCTGAGAACTCAGGTTTACATGTTTTAGCATTGTAAACAGCCGCTTCACCTGCACTGCATCAAGGATGCTTGGGAAGAAAGTGGGGTCGTGACTGGGGAGTTTGATGCAGCCCGATACAAGGAGAAAGGTCATCCAGCCACAACCCCTCCTTCAGATGAGGTTTCAACTCCCACACAATGACCAGGGTCATTCTGATCTGGGCTTTTGATTTGTGCCTATCCTCACTCTGGATGACAGTTTAATAGGGTGGAGAGAGCACATTTGAATTAGCAATCTGTCTTCAAGGCTCATTTTGTAACTTGATTTGAAACAGGTATTTTTATAGTGAATATATATATAAAGAGAGATTGATGTACTATGTCTCTTTTCTCCACCTTCCTGAAAAATAAATGCAGAAGCATCTAATCACCTCAAAAATAAAATGTATGCTTCTTTTTAAAAGTGGAAATAGAATTCCTGCAGAGCACCTGTTCATAAAAAGCATCCAAAACCATCCCTGAGAAGAAACATTCCACAGAGATTATGGTAACTTGTTAGATCCTGATGTTCTACAATAGCAAAACATATTATTTATTTTTTTTATACACCACCCCAATGTGCTGCAGCAATTTCTACCCCAGTAAAAGGGGTAAAAGCACTTGTACTACAGGGACAGTTCAGTGGTCCAGTTCACAGCTACTGAACCAACACAGTCTCAAGGACAGATGAAATCAGAGCTGCCTTATCTTTATATACCAGGCTGTATTTCTGCATCAGGAGCTGAGCCATCCCTGCTCTGGTGGGAAGCTCACATGTCAGAAATGTATAGAATTGTACATTTACAAAGAGTATGAACACATCTGATAGCAAAACTAAACACAAGTATCTTCCCTGAAAAGATAAAATTCTGAACCTGTGGAATTAATGAGGAGTTTTAAAACTGATTTTAATTGCTCCAGGAGTTCAGAAATAAGATGCACTGCTGCCCTGCAAGCCCCTGGATTTCCAGGCCCAAGAGAAACAAATCTGGGGTCACTGGGAACAAAAAATATCAAACAGCTCTCACAAGCAGGCCAGTAGCTTGTTTGGATCAAGCTTTGTTTTAACCCAGGCAATTTCTTTCCCAGCATGTCAACAACTATGGAAGTCATTACAGAATCTAAGAGGGAAACAGACTTCTAAAGGCTTTTCTTACTAAATAATTTCTGTTTAAACTGAGCTAGAATGATAAGTCCTTTGGGCAGAAATGCTTCACACCCATGTGGATAACATCTAACAGAAAGCAGCTCCATTATGACCATATTTTGTTGTTGTAAAATGTGCTATAATGACAACTAAATATGAAAACAGATCTCCATGCATAGATGTGTCAGAAAGGACCATTTGCCATATGCTGTCAAGACAGAGCTTTTTGCCCCAGACATTATTGCCCCCTGCTATTGTTTTTACCCTGCTTCATCAGAACTCTGCTGCTGCTCTGTCCATCCACCTACACAAGAATATACATCCTGACCAATTGGACAGGTAGATTTCATTGCAATATTGTAATATTCAAGTTTTATCTTGTTTAGACTGCAAACCAAGCAATGCCAGAAGTAAACCAGGTGAGTTCCCATTTGCTTTCTTCTCCCATATTCAAGAGGTAAATATTGTTAAGTTCAAAATTCAACAAAACAAACAAAAATCCAACCCCAAACAACAAAATAAACATACACAAAAAAACCCAACCTAAAAAAAACCTCTACAAACAGAGAGTTTTAAGATAAAGCACCCAGCCCCCTTTATCAAAACAGCATCACCTCTACTGTTTGTGATGCTACTATTAACAGAAACCTCTTAAATAAATAAATTTCACCAAGGAGCAAACAAATGGAAAGTCTTTCAATGCTGCAAACTGCTCTTGCAGGTTACTGGAGTAACAACAGTGCCAGGGAATGGTCCATTAACCTCAAGGGGTTGCACTGACCTGTATCAATGCATTACCTCCATTAAAATGCAGAGGAAAACAAAGGTCTTCAGTGCAGAGAGTGCTGCAGGTTTCTACATCTTCCTGTTGCTGCTTGGCTGACCGTGCTGCCAGTAAATGAAGGGTTATTCATATTGATTAATAATAATTTTAGGAGGATATATCTGCACACCTATTCTGAGTCTTTCCATTAGACATTATCTCGAGGCTTCTGAAATAAATCTTCTTTTTTGCTCGATTAAAATATTACAGCAGCTCCTTTGTTATCTGCCTGATAAATCTGATATTTTTTTTTCATTCTTGGTTCAGATTTGCACTATCCTTGACTGGTAAAAAAAAAAAAAAAATTGCAGTACTTTGCATATGCATCTCACTGATGACAGTTTAGATAAATATCCATCTTTCTGGATGTGCAAGAAATCTGAGCCACATTTCTGTGCTTTTTTAAATTCACATGAATAGTGATTACACACTGTGCTGTGTGTATCTGGCCAACAGATAACTTTAATTCTTTTTCTGTGTTTGTAATAACTCTATTTGACTTGGTGGAAAACTAAAGAGGAGCCTGTTATGTCCTCCAAGAGCTAATAATATTATATTAGGCTGCAGGAAATAATTGGTTTCATGTCATGTTTTCAGGGTCTGGGTGGACTTTAAAGTGAATTTCCTCAGCAATATTTGAAATTACAACTTTCTGCCTAAAGCATTAAAACATACAAGAAGAGAGGCACTGGGAAACCCTAATACAAACATTGGAAAAGGTCAGGCTTTCACAGCAAATTTCCATAATTCATTATGGATTCACTTCACATGGACAGGCTGCAGTAAATTGCCCTGCTAATAAAACTGCAAAGAACAGTGAATGGAACAAAGTGAACAGCTCACAAGATAGGGGCAGCAATGAGACCTCTAATTGGAGAAAATTAATTCCTCAGAAAAGTTCAGCTTGTAGTCTCAGATTCCAAGTTTTACAGCTGAAAGAAGGCAATTGCAATATTCCAAGTGATTCAGGTCATATTACTTGAGCTATATGTGATGCTTTATGTCTAAATTATAGTTTCAGGAATTTATAAATAGTCCCCTCCGTTTCAAACAAGAGTTATTTTGCAATGTATGCAGTGGAACTGAGAGGAGATGCAGTGGCAGCTTTCAAAAGCAGCTGAATAAGTTTCTATACCCTGGCTAAAGCCAGGCCTTTGTTCTGTTGCTTTAATGGGCTTGCTCTGTTGTTTCTTTACTTCAACATGGTATAAATTATTCCCTCTTGCTGGTAAGTTTTGGGGGTAGAACTGGGCAGAATCTCAAAGTCTGGAGATGATTTACTAAACCTACATCTTTTCAGACTGGCTAAACACTGGCACAAACAAGAACATTAGTCACCATCATGACTAATACTCATTAGTACCATTTCTTAGCTCCAAAACACAGTAGCTGAGGTTATCCATCATTAGATACAACCAGTCCTTCAGTTACTGGACAAATGAACTCTGCATTACTTCCAGGTAGAAATGTTATTCTGCTTCTGCTTTATAAATCTGGTATTAGGCAGTATCTAATCTGGGAATGTTTACCACCTCTTGAATCAAGGTGAATTCACTGGCTTGTTGAGATAAATCACAAATCCATTCATTAAAGGCTTCAAGCAACAAGCATTTCAAAGACTCCTTGAAAAAGCTGAGAGAAAAATCAATAAAACATTTTATATCTTGTCAAAATAACCAGTAGCTATTCCACAGCCTCAGTAACTGAAGGGAGTGCTGCATGTGTTTCAGGATGGTTAATGTTTTTTGTAATTCTGGGGCAAATCCTGGTCCAAAATCCGTTGAGGTAATGAGCACTGGACCCATGAGTGCTCTAGTTTCTTCAGAATACAGAGATTCTTTGTGCTGAGGAGTCACTAGTTAATGGTTATAACAGTGTACAATAATAGTATATTACTGGAACAGCTCATTTGAGTTTGCAGAAGGCAAACACCTCCTGCAAACAGCTGATCTGTCATTGCTTTCCTTTATAGTGATAAAGGTCAAATAAGCAGCTTTTTAAAGTGATGAAATGCCCAGTTTAATGTTGTACCAATCAAAGTATTAAAGTACTTCAAGGCTCTTTAACAAAGCAAAGTCTGGAGCCTACACACAACATCCCTGATCTCACAAAACACAATTTCAGGGCTCTGTAGTTCCAGAAGCCCTGTGCTGTCACTGGTGGAAGGAAACTGCAGCCATAATGATAAATGCAGCACCATGGCTTTCAGAGAGAAGGCAAATTTTGGCACCCACATGAAAGAAAACATTTTCATAAGTGATTGTTTTTGTAAATTTTGGTCTGTGTAAATCTCCTGTTAATGCTTTAGGACCTTAAAGAGGTTTCCATGGCAGAAACCCATCAACTTATCTCTGAGCTTACCTGGAGTTACAGCATTCAGCCACACCATGGTTATTTTATTGCCTGAAGTGTGGGAAGAAGGAAGAACTACCATGAAGTCTGTCACACTCTTAGCCCCTGGCCTATGCACAGCTGGCTGTTTCATTCATCTTATCTAGTAATTTATTAACTTTAAATGCAAAACTTTTTGCTAACTCCAGTTCCCTCTTTTAAACACTGTTTCTTTCCAGCACAGTTTTACAGAAAGATGTGGCATGTGAGCAGGGGCAGCAGAGCCCCTTCATGCTCTAGTATTGTCCAGCTTGGAAATGAAACAACAGATAACAAAGAGAGGTTCATAGATATTAGGGGTTGGAAGGGACCTAGAAGATCATCTAGTCCAACCCCCCTGCCCGAGCAGGATAAACACCCCACCATAAGACTGGGAAACAAGGAAAACAGGAAAAAAACAAGTTAATATTGGAGAATACTTACCAAAAATTCCTCTACAATAGTACATAAGTTCAGTGCTGCCCACAGGCCCCTGCACCCACATGAGTGTGAGGGTCAAAGCCTGCAAAGCTGACACAAGCCAAGCCTGTGGCTTTGATAACCATTCCAACACAGGAGTTTTCCCTGATGTTCAACCTAAACCTCCCCTGGAGTAACTTGGTGCCATTCCTTCTTGTCATTTCAGCTGTGACTTGTGAGACCAACACCTACCTCTCTAGAACCTTTCAGGTAGTGTAGAAAGAGATAAGGTCTGCCTCAGCCTCCTTTACTTCAGACTAAACAAGCCCAGCTCCCTCTGTTGCTCCTTCTAAGACTTATTCTCAAGACCCTTCACCAGCTTCATTGCCCTTCTCTGGACCTGCTCTAGCACTTCAGTGTCTTTCCCATACTGCAGTACCCAAAACTGAGCACAGTACTCAAGGTGCAGCCTCACCAGTGCTGAGAACATGGGAATGATCACTTCTCTAGTCCTGCTGGCCACACTATGCCTGATGCAGCCCTTCTTGGCCACCTGGGCACACAGCTGGCTGATGTTCAGCTGGATGTTGATCAACACTCCCAGCTCCTTTCTATCAAGCAGATTTCCAGCCACTCTTCCTCAAGCCTGTAGGGTTGGCTGTGTGAATGAACAGGAGGGTTTCTTTGGAAAGAGGTTGTTACTGTTGTGGAACCTCAATAAGTGCCAGAGGCTCACTGAGTCAAAGGCTTCTTTTTCTGTGGTTACAAATAAAGATTTTTTAACTCTATTTTTCTGTCTGGCTGTCAAGGAGGATGTGTTGCCAGGGAATATTGTTTTGTGTAAAGGCTGTTAGCTTCAATGCAGCAGTCAAAGACACTGTTAAACATTCCCAGCTGCTGAGACCAGTTTTGCAAAGACCTGCTGGGATTTACAGGTCTAATTAGAAGTAACTGGCCTTGTAAGAAACTTGAACAGCTCAGGAAATATTTCCACCACATTCTGTGGCCACATTGGGAGTTTAATGATGTATGTAACATGTGTTTTCTCAACTGCCCACCCCCTAGCACTTCCAAGTCCCTGTCCCTGCTGCAGGGTTGCTGAAGTTCTTCTAACACATCAGGTAAATAACTGTGATGTACAGCATGGTTTATTATGATAAATCAACACATGTTTCTTTAATGCTCCAGGCTGTGATGTGATTCACAAGAGTTCTTAGCAGAAGTTAAAAATCAACAGTCAGAACTCTTTCAGTGACAGTTAATGTCATACAACCCTTGCTTCTGAAAAGAAATTAGGCTAACTTCAAAAAGGAGAGAGAGGACTGGACACAGTTTGATGCTCAGGTTGCATAAGCAGCACACCAGAGTGTTTTCTTCAGAGGAACTCTGGATCTTGCTCACCCCTGCAGCATCTCACTCTCATTTCTCACATCTTCTGTCATATCTGAACTATAGCAGAGGGACCATGTCTTTTTTATATTTTCTAAAACACCTAGGATGCTTTTAGTTGCACTGAAACAATGGATATTGTATAAAGAGGAAGGAATTATCACTGCCATGGGAGGATATTTCTACACTCTGCCCTAAGTTTGTGGTTGCTTCTTTTATAATAGTAATAGTGAGAAGGGCTTCTGATATTGTCAAGGCATGAAGTATCTAAATTAATTATAAAATCTTGGTGCTACTATAATTACCAAACTCTAAACATCTGCACTGGAATGAAAACTGAATGCCATGGGCAAAATACAGAGATGCTTATAATTCCACAATGTGTTGTCACCAAAATCAGTATTTCACATAAAGTAGGTTTATTCGTTTTGGTCAGGATCTAAAACTCCACTTCTACAGGACAACTCCTAAACTCTCCCCATACATACAACTCTTTGTTTTGGTCTTGTCATCATATTTTCCAGTCTCCATATCACTCAAATGAACAATACTTCAACAAGGACCTTGCTAATACCCCTTGCAATTTACTTGATTTCCAGGTGTTCTCTCCAATGACAACTTTCAGTTCTCATATATTTGCTCTTTCCCTTCTATTTCTTGCCCAGATTCATCTCACAAAACTACCAGTCTGACTTCCTTTCCTAATATCTCATCAAGCCAGTAAAGAATGACTACAGGTAGAGCTGATGTTAACAAGCACATGCACACATTTTGAGTCCAATATTTGAAATAACACATCCATCTGTATGTCTGTGCAGCTGCATTATTTGCATCTCTCTTAACAGATCTGCCACACCTTAATTATCTGATTTATTCTAAACTGTTTGAGGGGAAAATTAGCACTTGTCACATGGGAAAGAGAACGTGATGAAGCAGAGGTTTGACTTCACAGTGTGACATCATCTTGTAATGGCTGCATTTATACATTTACACTGTGGTGCCATGAGCATGCCTGAGCACCACCAACAGTATAAAATTGGGGCAGACAGGAGAATGTGAATGCAGCTCATACAGATAAAACACACTACACAGGACGGAGCTGAAGCTGTATAATGATTTGATCCTTTTGTGGAGGCTTTATGCTGGCTGCAGGAGGGCAGGTGTTCCTTGGTCTAGCATAAAAAAAAAAATAATATTGAAATGTGCAAGCACGTTATACTTGTTTGGGCATAAATCCCAACAGTATAAACCAGATCCATCAGTAGTTGTGAACAAATTGGAATCAGCAGTGAGTTTGTGTGAAATCAAAGCTTGGCTTCAGATGGCCATGGCATTTCTGATGAAACATGAGGATTCCTGAAGGCAGATTTATCCTACTTCCAAACCATGATGTTCAAGCCACTGACACATGCCCTCTCCCAGTTCTACCTCTGTCACATTAGGTTGTTAGGTCCACTAATGTCCAGGCCTTTCCCAGTGCATGTCCCTGCTGAAGGGTATGAAATTGAACAAGGATAAGTGTAGAGTCCTACACCTGGGAAGGAACACCACCATGTACTGGTACAGGTTATGTACTTTCTGTACATTTAAATTTACTTTCTCCAGTTTGTCTCTCTCTTCTGTCCCTCAGTTTCTCTGTTATCAGGAAAAAGAAGCTGAGAAGAGCTGTCACAAACCATTTGAATGAGAAGCACACGGAAGAGAATGAGAGAAAGTGGTCATCAACATTCCATGCCAAACACAAAAGAGCTAAAGCTGGTAGAGCAAAGAAGGAAAACAAATAAACGACTAGAAACAGACCCTAGCAAAAACACCCATCCTGAACTTTCCATGTCTTCATTGCAAAGACAAAGAGTCAACATACACGGGTAGAGCTGGCCCGGGGTATTTTCGATTTTCTAGTGCTTCTCTGAATGTTGTTCACTCTTTACATTGCAATAATGGTCCCTTTTAGTCACCACCACAACAACAACAGTGACACCAAAATGCTTCTCATGCCATTCAGTGCAAGTCACTGCAGTGATTTTGTTCCGGCCTCAACTTAATTCTTCTGTCCTGATTGCAGCAATATTTTCATGGTTTCCTTGGTTCTCCTGCTTTGTTCCGAGTTGCACAACTGCTCTGTTTACAGCTTATTTCTTCTCGCTGGAAACAAACGGCTCCGATGAGGCGCTCCAGGCTTTTTGCATTCAGAGAGCAACACGTGAAGCTTCAGAGATGTTTGCTACCATCTGCTGGTGACCGAGAGTTTGGGATCAAGGGAGCATCACAGGCTTTGTTACAGCATTACCTGACCCCTCAGCAAGAATCCGATGATCCACTTGAGTCACATTCATTTAAGGCTTTGGTGGGAAGCTAAGAAAATACTTTATTATATATATAATAGTTAATATTTTTCTTGTGTGGCAAGAAGCCAGCAAAGGTGGGCGTGTTATATTGTAATAATGAGGGAGAGATGGAGAAAGGGATTTCAGTCATTTAAAATGAGCAGATTTCTTCTAGCAACACCTCTGAGGAGACATGTAGGAGGTACAGATCTCCTATAAGTATAATGACAGGAAAAAAAATTGGTCTATCATCATGACTCAAGGTAATTGACAAACAAAAGATTGTTGAGATTGCTTATGAAATAGAGATTGTTTATAAAATAAAGATTGTTTATAAATAAAGACTGTCTGAGATTGTTGCTAGACATGAGAATAAGCCATCACCTCAAAAAGTACTTGCATCTATGTCAGGAGCTCAGAGAGACATCTCACATGTGCTTGTGAGCCTTGAACAAAGTTCAGAGAAGCTGCTGTACACTTATCTGGTGCATATATTGGGGAGCTCTTTAAAGGCAAGCAGAATAATTAAGAAAAAAAGGCATTTCAAACAAACACTGAAAGCAATAGCTGTTTCTGGAAGGTTTTTTTTTTTTTTCAGGGAACTTGGAAGCATTTAGCAGGTCTCTGTTTACAGTTAGAAATGAAGTGGTTACAGTTCAAGGAGAAATGAGTTCTAGAAGTTGAAAATAATGTCCAAACAAAGAACAAGCTGAAATTCTTCCCACAGGGGCTGAGCATCCTCAGCTCTGTCACCTCCTCAGTTGTAGCATGATCTGGGAAGCAGAGCAGCTTCTTGGACTAATGCAAGAACTTCCTGGATTTGGCCCCAGAGTCATCCACTGTAGCATGTGGCACACTCATACTGGTCCTCCCTCACTCCTCTCCCAGATGCCATCAGCTGAGAACTGTTGTTATCACCACACTGCCCTTCTGCTCATGGTCTGGTCCTTTGCTAGGGTGCACTAAACCCACAGATTAGCCTGTTGCTGCTTGTACTGTATTTACTACCACGGGTTTGGACCCTGGGGGTGGATTTAGGCACCACCACAACAAATAACAAACTGCTCACTAGTGTGCACTTGCTGTTGCTGATCTGGGCAGACGACTGCAGCACTGCTCAGGGCTGACTGAGCTTTCTAAAGCAGCAGCAGGGAAGGTTATTCTGAGCCAGAAAAGCTGCTTGCTGCTGCCTGCTTCCCACGCCTCCCATCCTGCCTCCCTAGTGGCCCTTCCCCAGCAGAGACACTGTGTTCACCTTGCTGCAGAAACACTAAGCTCACCATTTTTCTGGCTTCCTTATCACGGATACTGGTCCTTTAGCAGGATTCCAACGTCGTTCCCACATCCTTAGGGAGTAGTTGACATCATTATTTCTTAACAGCCATTCAGATGACAGGTCCCTGCCCCAACGGCTGTAACTGCCAGGGAGAGAGAGCTATTGTGCAGCTTTCAAAAGCTGGCAACAAGGAGTTTGGGTTCAGGCTCCAACTGCCTGCAAAGCCACCCCCAGCTCATTTATCTGCCTGTGTCAGGGAGATAAAGCTCAGCATCAGTTGGCAAGAACGCCCAGAGTTAGGTTGATCCCCATCAAGTGTATTTCCAGGCCTTGAATAGAAAGCCCCAAACCAGCAGTTTTTTGCTGCTTTCCCCTAGACAGTTCATACAGGATTCTACAAAAGCAACCTACCTAAGAGAAAATCAAAGGGATTCAAGTGTAGCTAATCCTCAACAAAGAGAGTACATTCTGTAACTAAAGCTGCATGTACCCTGTGAATTTGAATTGGATTCATCTAAGCAGCATGTCACCTATTCACAGGTTAGGAAATGAGTAGTAGGAGTTGGTGGGTATGTCAATATCTGCCTGATCTTGTCCTCTGTTCTCAAAGCCAGGTACAGGACACAGAGGCAAGACACCAGGCTCCCAAAGGTTAGCCACAACTGATTGAAAATGCAACAGAAATTCACCTGAGAAAAACCTGCAAAGGCCTTTGAAGAGGGACTCTGGCCAAGCTGATCCTGGCTACAGGCTGATTTGTGCAAACCAAACAGCTCTCAGAGTACTCAGCCCTCTGCTCTGCCAACCATGCCTGTCAGCAGATCAAGAAGCACCAGCAGTTTGTTCTCTAAGTTGCATGGAAATGAGTGGAGTGCAGACTGACAGAGAGGTGAGAGAGCAGCTCAGTCCCCTCCTCCAGGCTTTACCATAAACATGCTTATGGTTTGGTTTATAATGCATCAGTACATTATAATAAGGCTGTTTCTTGATTTGGTTTTCAAACATTGGTGCCCATGTGAAAAGGGATGTTTAACTCTGAGCCCTTTGCACTCCTCAACAGCCTTTTCAGCTGTCACTTCCCCCTAGCTGTCCTGTACCCATACCCTCCCCCACTTCTAATTCAACTAGTTTTTACAAAACAATGTTTTGGCAAAAGCAATGGGGTTTATGCCCTACAGAATTAAGTATCTGGAGCAGGAGCCCTGTCTTTCTTCAACTAAAATATCATATAAATTAATATTTTACATATAATTAGAGTAGACACTGGCTGAAATATTTTTCTCCAATAATTCTAATAAGAAATTAATGTCTAACAGAAGTGAAAACTGCATAGCAAAGGGCAGAAATATTACAACTTGCACTGTTCCTCCTGGCACCATCACACCATGGTTGTTCTGGGACATGGAAAAGCAGAACACCTATGTCTTATCTTCATGGTTGGGTCACTTACTCTTGAAAGAAAAAGACTTAGAAGAACAGATGCCTCTGTTCTCCCTTCCCCACAGTGATGTGACCTCTTTCAACTTTGGAGGATTGAAATTAATTTGTAGTATTAGTGCTCTTCTGGCTGATATAAAGACATAAGCAAGGTAAGGGAAATAGTGTCTTTCATTAACCTCATTAACCTCCTACTGCCAAAATAGAAAGCTTCTGTGACTGAAACTTTGTCAGATTTTTCCAGCTGTAAGAGTTGGTCAATAAAAACATATTACCTCCTGACATAGAACTTTCCTTAAATTAATTTAGCATTGCTTATGTCAGCTTTACTGCAGAGCCATCAATTCTGCTGGCTTGGCATCCCATCTTAGTTTACCATATAATTCTGCCCACACTCTTACCTATTTTTTACTTAGTTCATCAAGAAATGTACTACATTTCAGGAAGATCTACTGCACCATAATTCTTTAAGTTTTTAATTTTAAGCATTTGCTAATGTTTGCACATTGGACATAGCCAATAATTTAAATTATGCAAATAATAGAAGAGCTAGAGAACTGGGAAAGTGTTCCAGGGTGAACTTTTCAGTACTTGCCAGTTTGTTCCAAAAAGATTTACTACAATGCACTTCTCTCTTATCAGCCTTCAGGGATGTTACCAATGAGCCCTGAAATGCAGCACCCAGATGGGTTATGTTCACATCAGTGTTTGCTGTATGAAGAGGTCATGAGCCAGGATCAGGAACACTGCAGCATGTTAAGATCCAATACCTTTTTCCATTTCAACCCTCTCTTCTAAGTGCCTTGCAGCCTAAAGTCAGAGAACTGTAAGTCCTTACAACTCTGATAGGAAGACAGAAAAATCTTTAACACACCATTAGCAAATGCAGGTGAGCTCATTTTGTGTTGAAATTATCTTTTCATTACTATTTGATGAGTATGCCTGTTTGGGAAGTTCTCCTAATAAATAGCAAAGGTCTGTGCTGAGGCCACACTGCACCAGACCCTTTAAAGACCTTCTAAGAGCATTTTCTGTACAGTGTCTACCTCACAAGTCAAGTGAAAAGACAGTTCCAAGACTGAGAAAATGATAGAGCAGAGATATATGACAGTTATTTATGCAGTATAATGAATCACTAGCAGCTAAAGCAAGGGCAATTACCCTGCTCTGCCACTGTACTGGTTATTCCCAATGGCCTCACATTAGAAAGGCATAATAACAAACTCAGGTGAGATTCCTACAGTAACTGCTCTATAAGTAACACACTGCAATCTGAAGCTTTTAAAGCAAATTGTCAGAAGGTAATGCCTGTCTTCTCAAACTGCACTCTAGTTGAAGCACACACTCACTAGAAGAGAAAGAAAACACATTGAACCTGGTCCTATCACATCCTGACATTTCTGGCCTTTTCAAGATGAGATGATATTTGTCTCAAGGAAATCTGAATTGCTGAGCAGGAGAAGAAGCTGATGTACTAAGCATCTCTGGCTTCTGACAACTTTTATTACACCACCATGCCAGCTAAATTATGTGTCTAGGGTTTTTTAGCTTCAAGTTCCTTGTGATAGGGATGCAAATGTTTTTAATATATCATACAGTTCACAAATCCTTGCAAACCCTAAAATGTCTAGATAGCTTGAAAACTTTCCCCAGACAGTGTTCCCTCCTTACAGAAAAGAGTAGCATCATTTATATAAATTTATCTACATTTACTGTTAATATAAATATACAGGAATTTCCAGACCAGAATGAGGAAAGTGGATATGAATAAAAGCCAATTTAGAAAAGCTTTAAAAGGCAACAAATAAGCTGTTCTCTAGAACCAGATCCACTTATTTTGTCTAACTCCCAACTAGTCACGCATATGCTACTTTGCAGTGGATTTCTCTTAAAGTGTTATTCTTCCCCTTAAAATCCTGTAAACACAGCTTGTGTTTGGCAAAGCAGTTCCCTAATTTTCCTGTGCCATCAAGCTTTTGATATCATGCATATCTGGCTTACCTTCCACGTGATGGAGGGGCAGGCTGCCAAGGTGAAGGTCACTTTCTCTGTCACTACATTGAAGGTGACACGAAACATGGTTTGTATTCCAGTGGCCTCAGACCCAGGGTGGAAATCTTCAGTGCTGGTCACACTGCTCACTTGTGTACATGCTGATGGGCTCCACAATCAGCAAACCCATAACGTTGTGATTGAAGCTGAAGCCTGGAACAGCTGTAAGGGTCCAGTTTTTCCCAGCAGCCCTGCTCCTGTGTGTCAGAACTAATCAGATTAGCTGGTCTTACTTGTCTGAGTTGGGACTAACAGGTTAGCAGAACAGTTTGGTTGGGGGAAGGGATCAGTAAATAAATCAAATTAGGGCATTTACTAAGCAGCTGAGATTTCCTTCCTGCTCGCCTTTGTCTCTCTACAGGACTCACACAGAGCCAGGACAATGCACCACAAAAAAAGGGGCTTTGTTTTAGAGCAGCTCTTTGTATAGGAGAATTTCTGTGAATTTGCCTTGATTTGATTCGTTTTTGGTTGCCAGTGATCACCAAGAAGAGAGCTCTCCCACAGCGTCCTGGATGTCATGCAGATAAACAAGTCTCAGACAAAAAAGGCATGCATTGTGCTTTTTTTTCATCCCACACTGCCCACCAGGGCAATACACTGGCTGTGCCAAGAGATCAGCCACACATTCTGCTCTGCACAGTACTGGATAACAACTTCCACAGATGGCCTTATCTGGAGACTAGGGTAAAAAAGTCAGAGGGCCAGGCCAGGCCAGGCCAAGCCAGGGCAGAAGAAGAAAGGTACCACTTCATGATTCTCAGTCCACTTCAGAGTACTTTTTTCCATCTGTGTTCCTGACAGAAGCAGATTTACTCTTATCTGGAGTATTGTGTTCAGTTCTGGGCTCCCCAGTTCAAGAGGGACAGGGAAATACTAGAGAGAATCCAACAAAGATGATTCAGGGACTGCAACATCTCTCTCATGAGGAAAGGCTCAGAGACCTGGGGCTGTTTAGCCTGGAGAAGACTGATATGGATCCTATTAAAGTTTTCAAGTACCTGCAGAGTGGGTGTCAAGTAGAAGGAGCCAGTCTCTTTTCAGAGGTGTCCTGTGACAAGAGATCATGGTAGCAGGGGAAACACAGGAACTTCCACCTCAACAGGAGGAAAAACTTTTTCACTGTAAGGGTGACAGAGCCTGGGACAGGCTGCACAGAGAGGTTGTGGAGTCTCCTTCTCTACAGACTTTCAAGATCTGCCTGGATCTGTTGCTGTGTGGCCTGCCTTGGGTATTCCTGCCTGGGAAAGGGGGTTGGATTTGTTCATCTCCAAAGGTCCCTTCCAACCCCTACCATTTTTTTTATGATTCTATGATTCCATTATTCCTTCTTTTTTTGGGGCGGGAACATGTTTTTGTAGCTCTTTACATATTAGCCAGGCAGTTTTTGAACTGATGCCACCAAGTAGCAGCAGCACTAGAACAGGATTAGTTTGGGTAACTTGCCTCTCATCTGTATTTATCTTTCAAAAAATAGGTCCTTAGTTCATTATTCATTTAATTTCCTCCCCTGCCAATGGAAAAAGACAGGTGAGATCAACTTCTCTCAGAAACCACATCTTTCTCACCATCTGGCTAAAGAGGGAGCCTGTGTATTGACATTTCAGCAAGTGGATGTGATTTGAGACTAATACCTTCCTTGAAAACTTCTGTTGAATATTAAGACCATGTTGACTTTCTCCTGCTTGCTCTGTGGGTCTGGTCTGTGATTCTAGGTAGATGTTTGCTGCCAGGTGAGGAGGCTGTCAAAATGCCCTGAGTATATTTCATTCTCCTAGTCAGTAACTGTAGCACGAGTGACACATTTGCAATGTTGGAAAGAGGCCAGACTGAAAACTCTCTATTTTTTTGCCAATGAATACCTACTTGTACAAAAGTTGTCCTGATTAGACATCAGTCAATTCACCAACAGGAGCAGCACATTGACAATCGACTCTAAAAATTCATTTATTATAATAATCTGTGTTTACATTTACATAGATCCATATATTTATGGATTATATTTATTCAGATTACTCCTGGGATAGTCTTATTGCATAAATAAATAGGATTTATGTAATAATAAAATTATAAAGGTATTTGGTTCTGGAATTGCTTTGTCTTTGACAAGTAACTCATTAGCTATTGTACCTGTCATCATTTTCCAACTGTCTTATCTTGGACCTCAATCATACAGATTAAATCTAAGAAAGGGACCATCTTCAAATTCCATTTTTTCATAGCAAAGCATCTAGCACAAGTTAATCACCTCTGAAAAGGGCTACTGGACATTAGCATGCAACAAAGGTTAACTGAGACACTGGTGTTTTGAGTCAGTAGCTGCTCCACCCATAGATAGATGTGGGGTTTCTTCTGTGAAATGTATGTAGGATTATATTGTTATAATAAGAAAAGACATTCATTTTTTTAAACATAAAGGACAAAGTTCATATAGGGGAGGCTATTTCTAAATCCCAATACCTCATTTTATGAATCTGATGATGAGATACCTGTATTGGGCTAACAACAAATGATTGCACATCTTCAAATCATTGAATAAGTCATGTAACAGGTGCTGGTGCATTTTTGACTGCCAGTCAGCTTGGGTATTTCAGGTTTCATTTATCATTATGGACATTGCCATCAGCTCTCTCAAGTATTTTGCAGGTCTGTTAGCCTCATATCTCCCAGCTGGCCTAATGGAAAATGGCAGCTTCACACCCTCTGTGCTTTGAGAATATATGGTTAAACCTGCCTCAATGAATTTCCCATCCCTTTGGATTTGGTTAGTATTTGTTAGTTTGTGTTTAAGGAATGAAGCCTGAAATCTCTCCCTGAAGCATCTTAAACCTTGTGAAGTCAGTTTTGGTTGCTGCAACACAGTGGATGAGAAAAAGGTGCAGACTCTAAATGAGAATTTGCTCTGTAGCTCAGAGCTGGACTTTGAAAGAATGACAGTGTTCTTGTTCCATCATCCTACTGCTTGCCCTGCTGTACAAGGAATTCCTGTTTTGAACAAAAGCCTTCTTTTTGATTCAATAGCTCCTTCTGGTGGTTTGAAAGGAGATGCCTGGCTACAGTCAGCACCCTGTAATTCAGAATTAATGCACAGTTCAATCAGTAATAATATGTATCAGCAACAGCTAGAAGTCATGTCATGAATAAAACATAGATTAAAGTTACAATTCCAGAAATATGCCATGCCAAATGTAATCTGCATTACTGTCATAGAGGAAAAAATGTTTCTAGGAAATCCCTTTTCCTCATGTTCCACCACATTATTGCTGTGGATTTTCTTCCATATGATTACTAAGGAAACACAAAGAAAAGTGGCAAAAGTCACGGGGCCAGTAAATTTAAGAGAAGTCCTTAATCTTGCATTTGTCAAAGCCAAAGCCAGAGGCCAGTTGTTCTGATTTTAAAGGAATGATCAACTTATTAAAGAGGGATTTGATCCAAACCCTGTTGAAGACAGAGGAATATCACCCATCAACAGGAATGTGGTTTTGGTCAGAACCTCACCTTCAGGGAGGATGATGCATTACAAAATGTGTGAGCAACAGACCTCGAGATGCTCAAAATATTTTGGTTTTTTTTTTATTCTATGCCCAGCTTGCCCAGTGTTAAAACATACTATCATCTCCTAGGCCCACCTCTTAAAGAGTAAAAACCACACAGCATTAAAAAGGAATGCATTCTGTCCCATCCAGTCTCAGTAAAATCACTTCATTCCCCAGATACCCAAACAAAACACTGCCTTGGGAGCTGGAAGGAGCAGTCCCTAGCCTTGTTTGTGAATTATGCAGTTTTTAATTAACAGAGTTCACTGCAGGGCTTTGCAGATGTATTTCCTATCTTTTTAAGACTTATCCAGTGAGACATTCATGGTTGCTGTCAGAGGTCTCCTGAGATCTTTCACATCCCACCTCCAGCAGGAGATGCATTATAACTCCACTCAGCTGAACCCCTGTTGCCTTGGATTCTGCTTAAATGAAGCATCAAACAGAGGTTCAAGTTAAATCAACAGAGAAACATCACTTAAAAATACAACTGACTCGTGGTCTGGCTAGCTTTTCACCAAACCTGGGCAAACCCTAGATTTTACAGAAATTATTAATAAGATAGATGTTTACATGCTCTTTAAAAGCCACAACAAATATCTTTCAAGATACAAATTCATTTAAAACACTTGTGGTCCAGATTTTGTTCATAAACCAATACAGTATAAACTAAAGTTATAGCAATTTATTTTTTTCCCCCAGATATAAAACAGTACTTAGGGCAAAACCCCCCAAAATCAGAATCTAAATAAGAGTTCTATTTTTCTGCTCTACATATCTTTCCAGTCAGCCCTCATTCATGTCATGGAAAACTAATCTCATGAATTAAAAAGAAATGATTTTTTAACTTGATGCTAGCATTCGGTCTGGAGCCTACTCAGCCAATGCTGGGGAAAAATCAGTTTGGGGTGGACTTCTGCTGTTCTGTTACCAAATGATTCAAACTCTTTCTGGATGTCAATTCAGCATTAGCTATTTTTCACTACGTAGACTGCTCTACATTATACAAGAAAGCACAGGGATGTTCCTGAATTAAGGGAGCTAGCAAGAAATAAACAGAGAATGCAACCCTGGGAGAGCCAGGGAACAGTTTGTGTCAGGAAGAATCTTCTCCCTCTCTGGATGATGTGTGTGAGGCTTGCATCTCCAGGACGCTGGAAGAAACATGCCCTGAGAGATGTTTTGGAGGAAGCAGCTTGAAGTCAGGGTGATTTGTGCTAATCAGTACTAACTTTTGTGGGCAATAAAGAACTATGTGGCTCTAAGTGTGAGCCTTGAAGGTGGCAGAGTTAGAGAAAGGAAAAAAGGTGGCAGGTTCCCATGTGAATAATAGCAGGGCTCTAGCTGTGGCATGAACATGTCAAACTAGATTCTGTGTTTACTGAGTGTGTTTTCAATTGGCTCTTACCTATTAATTACAATGTGCATGCAAGTAGCTTATGAAGCCCTAGGGAGTGATCAGGGGCTCATCCCATTCCATTCCAGATTGTACTTCCACAGAGCAAGATAAATCTGTCTCCAGCAGCCTTCAATGAATATATACATAAACCCCAAACCAGAACACCAGGGGTCTAAGTCCACACTCACCATAAGAGTGAAGAAACATCCATGAGGTTGGTCTCTTCTCACTGGTGACAGGTGACAGGACAAGGGGAAATGGCCTCAAGTTGCACCAGGGTAGTTTTAGGTTGGATATCAGGAAGAATTTATTAACAGAAAGGATTGTTAAGCACTGGAACAGGCTTCCCAGGGAAGTGGTTAGGTCAGCATCCCTGAATGTATTTAAGAATCATTTGCATGTGGTGCTCAGACACATGGTTTAGTGATGGGTGGTTAGAGTCAGGGTAGTAGGGCTAGGTTGAGGTTGGACTGGGTGATCTTGAAGGTCTTTTCCAACGTAAGCAATTCTGTGATGCTCTATTAGGAAACAAACATTTATTTGTAACTCTTTGATCACTTATTTAACTTCTTTGTTCCTTAAAGAGCCTCTGGTAAGGCAGGAACATATCAAAGGACTTTTGGAAATAGAGTATGCTGAACTAAACAAATAATTCTTCTGCATATGCTCATTGACTCCAATACCCTTCTATATTTGTGAAGTGTGATTTTCCCCTACAAAGCCACTGCAGCCTTTTCTCCTATGCTGTATTTATTTGTCCAATGGCACACCTGTAAGTAGCTGATAAAATTAAGTTTAAGGAGAATATATAAAACCAATCTTCTAGACAAAAAAACCAAACAGATATATGACAATTCAAATAGCAGGGAGCAAGGCACGTTGTTCAAGTAAGAACAGTAAGAGCAGGTAGCACAGCCCAGAGTTTTGTTCCCCTTCCCATTGCTGACCTGAGAGTTGAGCTAAAATAAGCCACTTTGCAAGTCTGTGCTTCCCTCCCACTCATTAAACTAACATAAAATATAATGACAATAATTAAAAAAAAACATAAAAAAACTATAATTGTCATGAAAGGGGATATAACAAAAAAAGAGAGAAAAAGAAAACCCAAGAACAAGACAAGCATGGATAACTGAAAAGCCCTTAACTTAGAATAAGCACTACTTAGCTAGCAACAACTAGAACTTCAGTGTGTTATCAATGCTATTCTCACACTAAATCTAGAGCACAGCCCTGTACCAGATACTAGGAGGAAAATTATTTCTATCCCAGCCAAAACCAGGACAAAAGATTAGTAATGTCACTAGCAGCAGAATTAAGTAAATGAATATGTAAGGGTTAGAAAGATGACTGTGGCCCTATGGAGAGCTGGTATGTCAAAGCACATTTATTTCTGATCTGTTGAACTATAATTACCAGAAATGTTAACTCTCATTTGAGGAAATTATTTCTATTATTTCTTTGGAAAAGATTTTTATTCTGCTTGATCTATCATCCTCTTTTCCACTATTACTGCTAGAAATGGGTCCCTGGGAATATATTTTTCAGCCAGAATCATTAAGTGTTCTAGAGTCCTTTCATAAAGAAGTAGACCATCTGCATTTTGTATTGTTTATTAAAATATAATTTCAAATGTATTTTAAGGGCTGATTTTCTTTCTTGTGATTTGAACTTGGCTACTTGAAAGGCTAGTGAGAATGCCTAAATAGATGACAAATACCTCCTTCTGAAATTTACTACAATCTACATTGAAATAATTCATTAGAAAGGACTTCTTTTCTACTGTGATCAGAACTTTTCTTGGCTTGTAGAAGAGAGATTTAAGCAAATGGAATTCTCTGTGATTCAAAGAGTCAATTCCTTGTTTGGAAAGGAAATTTTGTCTTCCTCCTGCATGCATAAAGTTAGGTAAATTAAGCCAAATACACCATTTTTTAGGCTCTAAATTGAAAAAAGAAAACCATAGTCTAGCACACTACCTCTTTGGTTGTACTGACCACTGGCATATGACTATATTCCTCCCTCTCACCTGACACACTACCTGGTTTAGATGGTGAGCAGAGAGATTTTCACATTGAAGCTGAGATTAAGGAAGGATCTGCATGATACAGATGCAAAATAGTTTCTTTGGCTGCAATTTACAGTTGCATCCACAACTGGCCATTTCAGTGTCATCCTGGAGCACAGCTTCATCCACTCTAATCACAGCTAGTGCAGGTTATCATAGAACAGCACCACAGGATACACTTGCTGCTGTCCCAGTCAGCAATAAAATTCTCTTCAAACCCAACAAGCAATGATACCACCTCTGCAGCTCATGCCTTCAGCAGAACTCACCTGGATGACAGGACTGATGTGTGCATCTGTTTTGGAAATCCAGCTGGTACATTTGGTTTATCTCCTTGAGCAAGTTTCTGACATGAGCAGACAGAATCTGTCCTTCACTCTCACTGTCCCACTTCTCAAACACCAATTAGATGTCTGTGCTTATCTTTAGGACTCTGTAGCTCTCTGTCACAGCTCAAGGATGAAGAGTGGGGTTTACAGCTGCTTGTTAAGGGTGATTTGAAGTAGGCACAGAAAGCATGTATTTAGATTTATAAAAATTGTGCAACTGAATGCCTTGAGATTGTTAACTGGTAAACAGATAAGTGACTAAATACAGATGTGTGTAAACCATCAATGAACTATCAGAAGTTTACACAAGATCCCTGTAATGTGGCTTATCTCATCCTTTAGAGTGTAAGTATGAAAAGAATAACAGACCAGAAAACATCTGAATGTGACTTTACAATGCTAAAGGTGGTTAGAAATTGGGTGCATGGTTAATACATGGATAAAATAAAATGTCAGCTAAAAAGGTAGAACAAACAAATGTGATTGGGTAAATTAAGAACTAGATAAACATTTACACAGGATTAACTCCACACACAGGGTAGAAATCTGTCTCATGATTGTACAGACATCCCTGGGAGCAATTTGATCAGCAAAAGAGAATTGTGGTTGTTACTTACTGGCTGAATAAAAGAACCTGAGTCTTTGAACCAGTCCCTGAACTACTACAGATTTCCAGACAGGGATGAAGGAATAGATGATTGGGGTAGGAGGTTATTGCTCATCCCTGGAATGGCATCTGCTTGATGGAAATAGTGAAGAGATATTAATCCCTGAGTATGAAGAATGCCAGCTGTGATTAGTGATCAGAAGGAACAAGAAAAGTCTTTAGTCCTCTAACACAAAGGAATTTTATACAAAAAGGGATTCTTGTAACACAGCTCTCAGGTTCACAGCTGAGAATGGAAGGATAAACTTCACAGGAAATTCAGAATATCACAAACCCCAAGAGATAATTTATTTAGCCTTCCCTATTCTACACAAACCAGTAAATGTTTTATTACAAAAACCTTTAATAAGCCATCCACTGCCACAGTTCTGTCCCTGGAGAGTTCTGTGGGACACATTATAACTGCTCATCTCATCTAATCCATGATCACATACCCCCCAAAACTGCAAAGCCTGGGAATGAAAAGCCCAATCATTATAGTGTCAACTTTACTGACTTCACCAGATCATCAATGCCTGCAGGTACAGAATTGTGGCAGTTATCTGCAAGAGCTGCTGTTGCTTTTGGTCAAAACTATGCATGGAGTGTCCTCTGCATTAGCAATAGATAGGAAACTTGTAGGTGAGAGCATTTATTGCCATGTTTAAGATCCTGCCTATTGTGGAAGAGTTCCCTGCCCAGATATATAAACATAGCAATGTTAAACCTTATTTCTAATTTCCTACTCATTCCTCAGCCTGCTTCAAAACAGATTTCTTCCATCCTGCTTCACCTTCCCTGTGATAGTTTTTACTAATGTAAACTGGTCCATCTCTCTCCAGACTCAGTTTATACCCCCAGCTAATTTACCTTGGGTCTTACCCTTATCCCTATCTCCCTGTCTGCTTCTTTCAACTTCTCATTTCCCTTTCCTGCACAAATTCTTTGTGCTGATGCTGAAAAAAATCTCCCACTGTTCTTATGAGCCAGAAGAGCTCCTGTCTGCCAGCTCTGTTCACCTTTTATCCTCATCAGAATGCATTTACTGTCTTGTGCCTCTTGGCAACTCTGCAGTGGTTACATAACTCACTAGATGCAGAAAGACAGGGTTTGACTTAAAGATGATGTCCCAAATACAGCTGCACCATATGCACATGCATGTGGTGTTTTCATCCCCACTGTGCTGCTCAGCTGGCAGTGACAGTCTCACAAGGTAGAATCATACAGTCACTACATTTAAAGTCCTCTGATACTCTCTGCTGCTGTTCATGTTTGCTCTCACCTACACTGCATGGCAGATGGTTGTTCTAGCTCTCTCTCTCCTCTGTTGTACAATTCCACACATATTAATTAGTACCTTCCCCAGTTCTCACTCTAAGACATGTAATCTCACATGTACCACTGCTATGATGAAGGAAAATCACATGCTGGTGCTCAGGTCTAAGGCAGGGCTAGCCACAATAAAGACACAACTCATATGGCTTACTGTTTAGCCAGATTAGTTCTGGGGGACCTTACTCTGCCCCCTTACACAAAGAGGGTTTCTGAGCTGGGTAAAGAAAGAATTTGTGTTGCAGGACCTAACTCTGTGAAGACATTCCTCATATATTTGCTTCTGGCACAAGACAGTGAAACTATTTTGTACATCTGCAGATGTCCTTAGATGTTCTGTACTGTTGTTTCCCAGAGCTTGTTTATGTCATCATTCCAAACACATGATGTCTGTTGTGCTACCAACCATTGTTCTCTTTGTCTTCTTTACAGGAGGCAGGCTTAAGAAGGAAATTTAGTAGAAGGTTTATTGTAGTCCTACAGAGCCAGAGAACAGAACTCCCAAACCTGCTTCTCAGCCTGAGCACTGCCCTGAATGATTTAAATCAAACTGATTTATCTTGTTGCTAGTTATGTAATTCCTAAAAGAGCAGGGCAGGGATGCTGAGAACATTTTATCTGTGGTCTGCTCTGAATCAAGCTTGGAATCTTCCCACTATTATAATTGTCCCAGAAATGTTCACATCTCCATTTCTTTACAAAGCCAAACCAGCTTCACTACAACTGCTTGCTCTGCCATCAGCTGCTAGGAACAGCCTGCTTGTCTTTATGTCAGTAGACAGTTCCTGAAACCTCTTTGTCATGATAACAAAAACAAAGGGAAGTCATGTTTGGCCAATCTGATAGCCTCCTATGATGGTGTGACTGAATGGGTAGATGCAGGGAGAGCAGTGGATGTCTGTGGGTGTTAAAATGCTACCTCAAAGGCATTTTAATCCTGAGGGACAGCAAAGGTTCTCACCAAGCTGTGACCTTGCTGGCATTTGTTTGTAAAACAGTAGAAAGATGTTTTGACTCTGGGTGCTGTGGCACCCCAGCCAATCACCCCAGGGGGTGGCTGATTTCTTGTCCAATTACCTCGTAGTCAGAAGGGTATAAAAAGAGCTGTAAATTAATAAATAAAGGTTTCCTGGCATCTTGGTGAAGAAAATCATCTCTGCCTCACTCTTTCCCCTCCTCTGGCAACTGGCAGATTAAGGCCAGATGTTGTCTATATTTTAGCAAGGCTTCTGACACTGTCTCCTCATGGATAAGCTCAGTGGGTTAGAAGAGAGGATGGTGAGATGGGTTGAGAACTGGCTGAACAATAGAACTCAGGGGGTCGTTTGTGATCAGTGGTGCAGAGTCCAGTTGGACACCTGTAGCTAGTGGTGTTTCCCAGGGGTCATTTCTGGGTCCAGTCTTAATCAGCATCTTCATCAGTGACCTGGATGAAGGTCTAGAGTGTACCTTCTGCAAGTGTGCTGATGATTAGAAACTGGGAGGAGTGGCTGACACACTGGAAGGCTGTGCTGCCATCCAGTGAGATGTGGAGAGACTGGGGAGATGAGCAAAGGGGAACATAATGAAGCAAAGCCACATGTAGAGTCCTACACCTGGACAGCACTAAAACCATGAAGCAGAACAGGTTAGGGGTTCACCTTCTGGAAAGCAGCTCCTTGGAGTCCTGATGGACATTAAGTTATCCATGGGACAGCAAAGTGTCCCTGTGGCCAAGAATGCCAGTGTTATCCTGGGGTGCATTAAGAATAGCATGTCCAGCAGGTGAGGGGAGATTCTGCTCCCCCTCTACTCTGCACTAGTGAGACCACAGCTGGAATTCTGGAATTTCAAAAATTTTTGAATGTTTTTCTTTAAAGACATGACAGGCTGAGCTCATTTAACCACACTGTAGAACAGGAATACAGGGTCACCACTGTAGCTGTAAGCAAAGAGCTCTGCCCAGCCATTTCTGAGCCTGCTAGAGCACATCTCTCAATGCATTCACTTTTCCATCTGATCATGTTTCCATCTTCCATGAACTCAGAAAAATATCTTTTCAAATGTGACCATCTGAACATATTTAATCTACCTAAAAGAACTTTGTCTAACTGAAAAAATTATGTTAACACCTCACCTCCCCATAAATATGTATATTTATAACCCTAGAGCTTAAAAAGCAAACACTGACTATGGGATTTTGAGGTGTTGTTGGTTTGGTTTGTTAATTTGTTTATTTTATTTATTTATTTTTAAATGGGAATTTATTGATTCAGAAATAGTGTAATCTGAAGAAGCCTAAAAACACTTGGATTGCCCCACAGCCTTCTGGTGATTTAGATGACTGTGTAGTATTACAATTCTTCAGCTTAAGAGACACCATTTCCCTTCCAAACTGCTCTCCACTGAATGAATTTTTAAAGTTGTTGAATTATGCTAATAGGATCACAATAATTAAAAGAGCTCCAGGGGCAAGATGAGCAGTTAGCTCTGCTGTCCCTGTGAGAGAAAAGATTCCTGTTTCCTCTTGAGCTGCTCTAAGCTAGCAATACAAATCCTCAGAGCTCACATTAATGCAAGCCTGACTGACAACATACCATTCAACCAGCTCCCATTTCTGCAATTAGCATGTGCTCTAAAATTGATGATTCTGTAGTCTTGGTCTCTAATTTACATTTTGAAAAGGCCCTTAAGAATGAAGGTACCAAGACTGAGCAAATTCACTGCTCTGGAGACACATTCTGCACAGCAGCAAGTGCAGTAAAAGTGTGTTTCTGTTCAGATCAATAGCAGGAGTATCACACAGGGAAAAAAACTGACTGTTCTTACCAAGTCAGGAGCACTGATGGCTTTCATGGAGAAAAATCTGGGAAGAGAGAAAAGAAACTAGTCAATGCACTGAAGCAGGGATACAGTGTGTTAAGTAATGCAGAAAGTCCCAGCCAGCATTTGCTAATCCCTGAAAATCTCTTCATGGCCTTCATAGCAGCTTTTTATATGGAAAACTGGATATTCAAGATGTCTATATACAACTTAATCACAGAAAAAGGAGAAATCAGAGATATATCAGACATATCATCCCATCTGCTACCCGTGACTGATTTTTCTGTCAGGGTTTGCTTTAGAAAACCCAAGAAATCAGATTATTTACTACCTACCCAGGAAGACTATTTCACATTTTAAGAACATTTTGCTAAAGAACAGGAGGCTTGAAAATCAGTGAAATACAATCTGTAAACATGACTGCCTAAATAGGTCTCATACTGAAATGCTGAGATTAGCATTTAATGGGTAAAACAATATTGGTGTGATCAGCTTGGTTTTTTTTGTGGGTTTTTTTTTTGTGTTTGTTTTGGTTTGTTTTTTGGTTTTTTTTTGATGCCTATGAGAAGTGATTTAAGTGATTTTTTTTTCCCAAAAAAATAACATTACCTGCCTTTTGTTTTACCTCCCAGTGTGCTGTTTAAC
>JAOEGS010010655.1:76370-93237 GCA_025447755.1 Corythornis vintsioides
TATCTAGTGCTGCAGCCCATCTCTGCTGTATTCCACAGAGAAGCTGTAGGTGTAACAGGTATCACACCTGGATTCTGCAGGAAAACCCTACTAATGTAATGAGAATTGTGTGTGTAAACCAGCATCATGCAGTGGGGCTGAGGGCAATGAAAATCCTTCCAGGGCAGCATAGCAGCAAAAAAACCACATTTGGGACCAGCTGAGTATCAGTTGCTTTGGAGATGATTAGTGAATGTGTGAATCTGTAGGGAATGTGGCTTGGGTTTCTTTCACAAGAGGCTGATAGCTTTTATCAGCATGCATCACTGTGTTAGATGTTTAAAACCCCTGAGGAAAGGGAAATCAGATTTTAGGGAGGTAAAACTAAACTTATTTCTCTGATTTTCCTTCTTTTTTTTTTCCCATTAAAAATATTTACAAAAGGACTTTTAAAGAAGTTATTCATGACTGAGAATACTTAGAATTCTGCTTCTGTATCAGTAATAAACTGATAAACTATTTATTTCAGCCTTTTGATATTCAAACTTCAACACTACAACAGTACAACTATTTTCCTTAACACTTCAACACAGATTTATTCAACACAGAATTATCCTCATTTTCCTTTCAAGAAAAATCTCCAGTGGATTAATTTTGTTCACCTGATCATTTCTAAATCAAATTAATTTTGTGCACACAAGAGTAGAGAAGAAAAATATGAATATATTAGACTCTAATGTGCAAGACATTGAGTGGAAATGCCAGCAGATTTTCCCTGAACCTTGGATCAGAGGAACAAAAA
This sequence comes from Corythornis vintsioides, assembly GCA_025447755.1. NCBI lineage: Eukaryota > Metazoa > Chordata > Aves > Coraciiformes > Alcedinidae > Corythornis > Corythornis vintsioides. Next base: position 77,152 of record JAOEGS010010655.1, read on the forward strand.
GGTCACACTCAAGTTTTGTCATCTGCTTTGTCCACATCAATGGCAAAGATTCTGGGGTATGTAATGTTAATACAGGAAAAAAAAAATAATGGCACTAGGAGACAAAAAGTTTTCATAGCCCTGTCTAAGAATTAATGTGAAATATAATTTATCAGACAAATGAAAAGTGGAAGGAGGCAATAAATATTCATTCTTGTTCTCTGGATTTGCAGAAATCAGTAGCAAAACTCACACCCACTGATTCAAGCACTCAGAATTTCACTAGGGAGGAAGGGGATGTAGAGAGGAGGAGCATTCTCCTTTTGAATTTTTGCTGGTTAATTAGTTAAGCTTCATTAATTTTCAATACAGGTCATAATTGCTTGGAAGTGCTCTGCTCACGTGGTCAGTGTCTTTTGCAGATGTTGTTGCACCACAGGGAAGAGCCAACACTTGAATTAATAGTTCTGAGAGTTCAGGTTAACACAGATTAGATTTCAAAGTTGTCTAGATCAGGTGCCTAGAAATGCCTCTTTCTATCTTAGTGGTTTAGAAAAGAAAATAACCCACAAAACAAGTTTTCTTCATAGAGGGCTGCAGACTTTCCAGCACTGCTTGAGGTTAAGATCATTCTGATTAACTCTGCTGTGAAACATTTAATTCCAAGGGCCAGAGGAGTTCTCAGATGAGTATCCATTACCCCACAGCAGTTCTCCCCACTTGACTGCACCCACAGAGTAGCTAAAACAATACTTTTTTTTTTTTAGCATAGCCAAGAAAAGTGAAGCTGGCAGCTAGAACTGATACCATGTGGTATTTCCTACCCTGAGAGCCTCTTTCCAAGACTTTAGTGTTTGCTGCTGAGTTAGAGAGCTCCTGCACAGGACACCTGCCTCTGGATGAATTTCTGAGTGGGAAGTTTTAATCCAAACAGTTCAGGTTTTTTTTCAGAATGAGGTTATCACAGTCTTAACCAGTGAGACAACTGTTGTACATATTAACCATGTTTTTAAAGCTGTTCAGCATGAGGTATCAACATACTGCCAATAGCTTTTCATCTATAAACTCTGGAGATGAGGTCTGTGCAGCAAATGTTGGTAGTATTGAAGTTTAATCTGTGGTGATGACTCAATCAGCAGCTCTACAGAGGATGAATCAATGAAAGCCAGAAATCCCTACATTCCTCTGCATGTGTTGAGTTCCTGTTTGGAAGGACAGCAACACAGGTAGCAAAGAGACATCTTTTTAAGTTGTGAAATTAAGGATTCAATTTTGACCATGCAGCCTTGTTTTGGCACAACAGGCTCCTGAGCTGTATTACTGACACAGAGAAAGGCAATGCCAAACCCAGCATCTGGATCAAGTCCTCTCTTCTCAGATTTTCCACTTTTCCCACACTAATGCTGCTGAAACAGTTTTCCCAAGGAACCTGAAAATACATAAGTCTATGGGACCCAATGAGATGCATCCCAGAGTTCTGAGTGAACTGGCAGTAGTTGCCAAGCCACTCTCAATAATATTTGAGAAGTCCTGTGAGTCAGGTGAAGGCAGATGGAGAGCAGTGACAAGTGACATCCCTCAGGGGTCCATGCTGGGGCCTGTGTTGTTTAACACTTCTGTCAGTTATATAGACAGCAGGATTGAGTGCACCATCAGCAAGTTCACTGATGACACTGAGCTGAATGGTGCTGGAGATACAGGGACAGGATGTCATCCAAAGGGACCTGGAGAGACTGGAGAGGTGGCCCCAGGGGAACCTCATGAGGTTCAACAAGAGCAAGTGCAGGGTCCTGCACATGGGGCAGAAAAATCCTTACTATCAATCCAGGCTGGGGGATGAGGTGATAGAGAGCAGCTCTGCAGAAAAGGACTTGGGGGTGCTGATAGATGAGAAGCTGGACATGGGCAGCCAGGGTGTGCTTGAAGCCCAGAAGACCCATCGCATCCTGGGCTGCATCAGGAGAAGCGTGGCCAGGAGATCCAGAGAGGTGATTCTGCCCCTCTGCTCTGCTCTGCTCAGACCTCCCCTGGAGTATTGCATCCAGCTCTGGAGCCCTCAGCACAGGAAAGACATGGAGCTGATGGAGTGGGTCCAGAGGAGGCCACAAAGATGCTCAGGGGACTGAGACACCTCTCAGGCTGAGGGAGCTGGGGTTGTTCAGCCTGGAGAAGAGAAGGCTCCAGGGAGACCTTAGAGTCACCTGCCAGTATGTGAGGGGAGCTTATAAAAAAACTGGAGAGGGGCTGTTTACAAAGACCTGTAGAGAAAGGGCAAGAGGCAATGGTTTTAAATTAGAAAGGAGTGGATTTAGATTAGAAATAAGGAAGAAGTTCTTTACCATGAGAGTGGTGGACACTGGAACAAGTTGAGCAGGGAGGTGGTTGAGGCCCCATCCCTGGAGACATTCAAGGTGGGGCTTGATGAGTTTCTGAGCACCCTGCTCTAGTTAAAGATGTCCTTGCTCTCAGCAAGGGGGTGGGACTAGGTGTCCTCTAGAGGTGCCTTTCAACCCAGACATTTCTATGATTCTATTAATTTCTTGGTCATCTTTCCCTACTAATAAAGGTTTCTAGCAATTGTAGTTTACCATAGAAATCAGGAAACTTTCTGTAGTCTTGTTTGGGTTTGTTTTTCGTTTTGTTTCTACTGTTCATTTAAGGTTATTAGTTCAAATTTTGGGCATCATTCAAATCCTCAAAGCTATTTCCTACCAGATTTTCTTAATTCCCTACTGACCCTTGAGGTCTACATTTGTATTGATTAAATATCCATGTCACTGAGGCCTCTGCTGCTGGATATGCACCATCTGCTTCTGCTTCTCTCCAAGCAAAACAGTTACCTGAATTTAAGATGTGAAGTTACTCAGTGCAGGATAATTTCATAAGTCTTTTGCAACATGAAAATGCTGCCTGTGTCTGTTTTGGTTACAGAATCATAATAATTATAACAGGCTAATAGGCCTATTTCTAATTAAATTCCAGTGAAAAGATGGAATGCATGCTTGACTAGAGAGATCTTAATTAACTTTCAGATGATTAAGCTGCTTTCAGATGATTAACCCAGTTTTGGGATTCATATGGACAGTGTATCAGAATATGCCAGAAAAAAACAGTTATGAATATTCAGTGCTAAACAGTCCACCACAAGCCACTCCAGAGCCCAGGAGACATCTCCCACTGCAAGCCTTCTGCAAGGACTTGAATTACCAAGCTTGCTGAAGATACTTTTCTAGGCAAAGCCCCATATTGTTATTATTCATACCAGTTTCTATTTACTTATACTGAAGCTGTTCTTAAAAGTGTACCTTTTGCTAAAGTTATTCAATCTAATTCAGTTCTCATGTCATCCCCCTCCTCACTAGCACAGTATAATTAGTGACTGTTGGTTTTAGATACAGATGTTGTAGCAGGTGGTACACTGTGGATCCTTGTACTTTGAACTAGCAGGAAATATTTCATTAGATATTTTTAAATAAAAGTGATATCCCTCAAAAGAAATGCTGGTGTAATAAATCTCAGGAGGGAAGTTGATATATGGGACACATTCATAGTATTTCAGTATCTTGACAGCAATCCTTTAAAGTTATTTTATCTAAAGTAAATTAAGAGTAATTCCTCTAGATATAAATCTTCTCTCCAAGATTAACACATGAAAATATACTCCATTCTCTTCAGGATTCACAACACAAGCTAATGAAATTCAGCTTAATAATAGGGTAATGTCAGACAGCTTTCTTTCCTGCAGCCTCTGTGTCTACTCAAAGCACAGTCCTGTCATCCCTGACCCATAAAGTGAATATGAAAATATGAGAATAAGACTGGTCAAGCCAGATTTCAGTTGCCTCTAACTGCAACAATTTGTTTTTACAATTCCCACTTGCTTTTAGTTACACTCTCCCCTCACCCCATTTTTTTTTAGCTAACAGAAACAAGCCCTAAAATCATTTCAGTTCTCATTCAGTTCTCCACCTAAAGAATGATCCATTTCCAAACTTTCCATTTCCCAAACTGCCTCACAATACTCATTGGTACCTGAGGAGTATTTCAGCAGCTATTGAGTGGTAGTGTAGTTCCAAACTGTAGTTTGGCAAGTACAGAGACATGGTTATAGAAAAGTTAATCAGTTATAATTAGGGTGATTATGCTGTGCTTTGCCCCTGAGAAGTGCTCCTTCCCAGGAGATTGAGTGGGAGAAACTCATTCATCACTTCCATCAAACCTTCTTCTGATGACTTGAAGACAGTTCCAGCATATCCAACATGAGTCTTGAATTGTCTTAACTTTATGTGAATCAGATTTCTTTGTTTATTTTAATATTATTTTCACTGCTAGCTTCCTCTGAGGATCTATGTGAATAAGAAAGCTGTTCAGAAACCCATATGCCAGTGTTTAACAGCTAAATGAAGTGAGAAAATCTTCAATGAGCTGAAAGTGATTTCAGCCAGGCAGGCTGTGAAATGTCTGTTTACTGACCAAAAAGCTGCAAAAGCTAATTTAGAACTAATTATATTTTCTACATATTAAACTCAAGCTGAATATCAATTATTTAGCACCATTAATAGGAAAAAAAAAAAAAAGGAAAAAAAAGGAGAAAAAAAAAAGAAAAAAGCAATATTAATACAGCAAATAATTTCAATACTGTAGTTTTTTGGGGTAGTACAAGCACCAGACTTGCTGAGCAAGTGGGAGTGCATCAGTGTACTAAATCAAACAAACTGGCCACCTTAGCTTGCAACATCAAATAACTGCTTGTATTTTGGGCATACTAAAATAAATACTCATTCTCAGTGATCATTTACAAGCCAGTTTTACAAGCAGCCTTTCAATGTTACTTTGACATTATTAGAAAAAAAAAGAGAGAACAGAGTTGGGAATTTTAAGTACATTTAAAGGAACAATAAACTATATTTTTTTCTGAAGCACAAATAATCCTCCCCTATATGGTTCATTATTATTTCTATTGCAGTAGTGTTTTGAGATTTAGTCATGGCACAAATTCCTTTTGTGCCATTTATGCTGTATATAGAGCAAAAAGAGAATCCTTGCCTTGAAGAACTTACAAGCAAATGTGTGACTATTCACCAAACAATACATGTTAGGTCACAATTACCTCATTTGTTCCAACTTTGATCATCTCTTCTCTTTCATAGTGGAATAAAGTTCTTGATATCACAGTTGCTGGCAACTGAGTCTGAGACCATATGCACAGTTAGGATTAGAAGGTTGAAAAATTATAGTTGAATTCCTTCTTTAGAAAGCATGTAATTTGTTTGGCTTTGGTATACTAAGCAGTAATTGTCAACTGAGGTGTTCTTTTCAGAATATATTTAATCAGACAAAGCTAATTCAGCTTTGCTGTCCACATGCATCTGTGCATTAAGTCATCTGTGCATTTTGGTCTCCTGTTCCCCCATCTGCTTTTATGGGGGGACTGGAAACAAAAAAAGCAGGTCAGCTGTCAGAAAGAAGTTAAATAAATCTTAGGTTGATTAAGTAGGATGTGAAAACACGGGATAATTGAGACATAAGTAAATTATATTTATTGCCTATTGTTACTCCTGAGACATTATGGCTTATCATTTATAAGCACTGTAGCTGTGCAAGAGTGCCCTTAATCCATGTCAACAACAGCTGCACATTGTAATTTTTCTTATTGCCTTGTGGCAATTTCTTTTCTGCTTTCTTTTGTTCTCTCTACCAGATTCTAGAAGCAAATGTTATTGTTGTCTTCAACAGAAACTGAAAGATACTTGTTTCCACCACAGTCAAGATTAGTTTTACGATCAGTTTCACAGAAGTCTGAATTTCCTTATGAGATTTAAATACAAGAAGGTTTTGGTTATTCCTCTATTCCCTAAATCATATTTCAACAAAACTTAGTTAGAGAACACATATTTCAGAAACTAGTGTCCACTCTCAGGACATTTTCTCTTCACCAAGGGAATTCTCCCTTTTGCTAGTACAGAAAATATTACTCACCACTCCTTATCTTCCTCTGCTTTATTCTTCATTAAATCATACTCTCAAATGTAAGTATCTCTACTGGCACTCTCCTGAGTAATCCTTCACCTCTTGTCCTTAAAATCTGTTACCTCTGTACTTAATTGTAGAGAAGAATAAGGTCACAACAACCTAGGTTTTATGTGATACCTTTTAAAAAAATAAAAAAGGAAACCTCACAAGACAGTCTACCCTGTTAGATTTCTAAGTCAGTTTCTGTAAGAAAAAAAAAATCTGCTCTTTTATTGGCTTTGCAAAAAGAATTAGCATGAAATGGAACGTCATCATCTTTGCCAAGCAAATAGCTGTAGATATGTATTAAACACTCCTCTAAGTCTCTTTGATCCCATTTACTCTCCACCTGTCTCTCAAACTAAGCATCTCATCCAGGCAGAAGCACAAATACCACACTGAGTAATAGGGAATACAAATCTGTATTTTACACACAGAGCTTCTTGGCCTGCTGTTCCCAGTATTTGCATGGAGAGTATAACACAGAGCCAGACAAAGAGAAAAGCATTCAGCTTAACAAATCAATGGCTTTTACATGTTTTCTGCAAGTTGTCCTCTTTTGAGAGGCTCAGCCATATGGACAAAGCAGAGGTTGGCTGGGTTTGAATAGAAGAAATATGTATTTATGTATGTATATATATATATATATGTATACTACTGCATGGAAGTTAACTTTAAGACCATCAAAATACAATGTTTAGTACTCAGTGTGATGTTGATCTACTTTTGAATCAGCAGAGGGTTTTGAAGCTGTCACAAATCATAGATATATTCACAAACATATATGATGTATTTGCTGCTTATGCAACATTTTACCTGTAAAACAGAAGTCAGAATGACAACAATGGGACTGTCCATAGAATAGTTCACTATTTTACAAAAAATTTACTATGAGTTAATCTGGCCTCCCAACCCATACCACCTTTTTGACATAATTTCATATTGCAAAATACATCTGAACACCTGAAATGTTGGAAGTTCTTACTGAATCAAGTTTCACAGGACTTAGAACCATTAAAAGTCATGAAAAAAAAACCCACTGCATGAAGCAGCTTAAAAAGAGTATGATTTTTCACCTGCAATCTAAGGGCTTTTATGTTACCTGGGTTTTGCAGACAGAGCCAACCACACTACCAACTCCTGATTTTTAGGCCTCCGTTCCTGTGCCAACTGCAACTGCACAATGGAGCAAGGGATGTTCTCCTCCTCCTCCCCACCAACACAAAGTGGTAGTTTTCCAGCATTATATTATAATGAACTTAATTAAGGGAGAGCTCTATTACCAGCACTCCCTCTTGCCTTTGCTATTGTCTACATATTAAACAACAGATGCTACTTTCAACAGTTCAGTGATAAAAAAAAATTAAAAAAAAAAAAGCATACCAAACTCCACCTAAACCAGCTGCTATTTATGACTGATTCCTTGCATTACATTAATACTCAAGAAACTGAAGGCACCAATATGCCCTGCCAGGACTTCCCCAGCTGCCCATGACCAGGACCCCATTTCAGCCCCTGGGACCACTTGTCCCTGCCTCAGTGACACCCCAGCGGGGCAAGTCTTCAGCTTTCCACAGCCCTGCCTAGACATGGGCCTCACTGAGACAGATCCACCAATGGTCCAATGGCCCAGCCACGGCCCAGCCCTTTCCCCTGGAGGTGTGCAATGTGCTGGCCTGAAGCAGTGGGACAGGCCCTGAGTGTTGGGCCCTGCCCTCCAGGCCCTGCCCCGCCACCCTGAGTTATCCCAGCCACTGCTGACCCTGATTGTCAGGGAGGTGTTTGGCTCAGTCTAAGCCACGGGAAGGACAAAAGCTTTACATCATATAAAAGATGTTTTCTACAGTATAACACTTTAAAAGATACGATCCACACATCTTAACAGTTCTAGGTTTTCTGTGCTTTTAGTTCCAGAAATTATTAATTTGCTGCTGTTTCTACTCTTAAGGACATATGCACAATACACACCAAGGGACAAGTGTGAAGGAGTTGAAAAAAGGGTGAAATGGTGCCCAGATACCCTAATAAAAGCAGATGCAAATGTAAAATATGTGTGTGCTACTTCACTTTTCAGCCAGCTAGTAGGTCCTTCACTCATCTTTGCAAATCTGCATTGTATGAGGAGAGGCTGTTGCAGTCCTAGAAGCTCTTACCTACTGCAGCTCCTAGTGGGCCCACACAGAATATTGCTTATTCTTCCCCTTCCTTCCTTCCTTCCTTCCTTCCTTCCTTCCTTCCTTCCTTCCTTCCTTCCTTCCTTCCTTCCTTCCTTCCTTCCAGGCTGGGCAGCACCTCTGTCCTGCCCCACAGAGCCCCACCCACTCTGCCTGCATGCTGAGGAATGCTCGGGCTGTTTCTCTTCTCCTTCTGCAGCTCCTGTGTGTTGAAGGAGCTCTGGGTCAACACGCTCTGTGGGTAAGCTCTGGCTTGGCAGTGCACCCTGTGGAGGCCATGCTCACAATAAAGGAGGAGGCTCCAGGTGCAGCTGTACAGTGGAAAAAAAACCTGCTTCTGAGCTTGGGGAAAGGTGCCCCTATGTCTGTAGGCAGCTCTTGGGCAGAGCTGGTGGAGCAGCTTTACCCAGCTTTGTCTAGCCAACACTGGTCCAACCTCCATCCTCACCAATGCCACTGTTGACTGCTAGGTGGTAACTGGTTGCTTCAGGGTATCTTGCAAGTTCTACTCAGGTGTGAAGGAGAAAGAAGAGGCAGCTTAGGTCTCACACAGCTCTCTGCCCCTTCCCCATGCAGAGGCCACCAGAAAGAGCAGAGGGAACCCAGGTGACCCAGCGGCAGGAGCTGAGCTGCTGCAATACTGTGAGTGTCCCTCCTGTCTCCACTCTACCCCCAAAAGCTGCTTCAGTGAAGTATCAGATACTTCTCACCTTCTGTTCTTTTCTCCTTGCCCAGGATGACACTACCTGCCATCAGCCTGGAAAGGCTGGTTGAGAGCCAGGCAAAGGTGAGGGTCACTTGTGTTGCAGTCTCAGCCATCCTCACCTCTCACACATGGCCGTGGGCCAAGCAGCTCACCAGGGACCCTTTGGGGCTACTCAGGGAGCACTGTGTGCTTCTTGCAGGTGGGTGCAGAGCAGTGGCTGTGGGTGTTAAAATACTACAGCAAAGGAATTTTCTTTCCTGAGGGAAAGCAAAGGTTGTGACCAAGCTGCGACCTTGCTGGCATTTGTTTGTAAAACAGTAGAAAGATGTTTTGACTCTGGGTGTTGTGGCACCCCAGGGTGTGGTTGATTTCTTGTCCAACTACCCTGTAATTAAAAGGGTATAAAAAGAGCTGTAAATTAATAAATAAAGGTTTCTTGTCATCTTGGTGAAGAAAATTGTCTCTGCCTCACTCTTTCTCCTCCTTCAGCAACTGGCATATAAACGACACAGTGGCCATATCCCATCCCTGTTGGTAAGTAGCCTTGGCAACTTGGCTAGTGATTTTGGAAACAAACTCTCTTCTCCTCTTGCAGATGGGCACTCCTGCCTCACTGGGACTGTTTCTGTCCTTCCCACAGGGTACATCCATCACTATGTAGAAGGGGAGAGCTGAGCCCTGGAGCCACTCATTTCCAATGAGTGGAGGTCCATCTCAAAATCTAGCCTCTACAACTACTGGTTAGAAGCATTCTTGCTGGTTTTGGCTATTTTTATTACCAATAACCCACAAATATTAGAATATTTGAGCTGTATATTACAATAGTATTAGAGCTATATTTTACAAATTTTCCTCCTACCCGCTTCACTCCCATGCTCTGTATGTCAGAAAATAATTTTCTATGTTATATCTGTCATAGAAAGCAAACACTGTTCAAAATTACCTTTTTTATTATTGTTAGTCAACAACATTAATGTTTTCACAGTTGCAAGACACGCCTGAGGTACACAGGAGTCTTTTTGTATGATTTAGTTATTTTCTTTGTAGGAATAAAGTTATTTGCTTTGTAGGAACCACGTTTATCACTTAAATTAAAGACCATTGTGTCTGCAGAATTTTTCTTTCTTATATTGATTCTTGACCATGTATGGCCCAGGACAGATCTTTCTAGCCTTGGGTTGGTTTTTTTACCATGCTATATTACCCATTTAGGAATCAAAGATTTCTTTTCCTCCTTTATATTTTTCTGACAACTGTAGTAAGTTAAAGAACTGAATGTATTTCCAGTAGACCTACACATAAATAAATGTTACATATATTCTCAGTCTTCCATAGTCTTTATTCATTATTTTTACTGAACTCAGTCCAATGATTACTCTCAGCTAAATGGATTTCTGCAGCTTCTCTTTCTACTAAATTGAACCAGTCAGTCATAGAATCATTGAATAATAGGTTGGAAGGAACCTTGAGGACCAGAGTCCAACCTATTTTGGCAAAAGCATGGTCTAGACAAGATGGCCCAGCACCCTGTCCATATGAATCCAGTGTTGGGGGAAAGTGTCCAATGTTTTGCAGATGTATGCTGAAAACCCACCTACTCGAATGGCAAAAATGAAAATAAATAGTATTAAAATGTGCTCTCATACAAGACTTCTCTATTTTTCATTAAACACCTAATTGGTAAAACTTGATATGCATGTACTGAGTTATTGGAGCAGACATGGTTCATATATTAAAACAATTACTCCCATTCAGTTGCATATCCTTCCCCTGAAAAATATATGCTATGATAAAATGGAAAGTGTCTGTTGATAAGGACACTATCACCTCAAGCCCTATGATTATTTGAGAGATGAGGGATGTTTAGAAACATGGATTTCAGCCCTTATTTATATGGAAAAGCTATCTAGACAATAAGTTGGAGCAGCTAGACAGATTTGGTTTTATGGATTTGAACAATAAAAAAAATACACTAGATTCTTTCTTATTTGATTTCTTTTTGGAAAAAAAAAACCCCAACAGTATTTTGATAATGACTGTGTTGTTACTTACAATTTCTATCATGATGTTCCAATAACATATTCTATTTGGGGTTTTTGATGCTGCACCCTCCCCCCCCCCCAAAAAAAAATAATATTGTTGGTGTAATGTGTAACCATTCTGTGCATCTATTTGCAATGCCTCTTCTTCATCAGGTGTTATTCCTTTTGTAACTATGTCACACAAGTTTTTTTTATATTCCACAGGTTCAAACAGAGTTTGGAGTCTAAAAAAATCAACGTGCAGCTCTTTGCACAGACTGCAAGTGAAAACCTCTAGGTGAAAAAATGAGATTCAAGATATAAGTAGTTCTGATATACATGAAATATACTCATTAATTTGATTGATCATGCTACAGTCTATAAGGAAGTATAAACAGTATAAACATTAAACATTCATATGCTTTGGGAAAAAATAATCTCTGCTTCAGTTCTCCTTATTTCACTAACATAATGAAAGGATGGATTTTACCCTTCATCTCTAAAGAACAGAGAAAAATAGACAAAATATTTTCCAGCTCCTTTTTCTGTGTTTTTATATTTGATGTACTGAGGCAATTCAAGGGGAGCTGTAAGCACAACAGACAGCCACTCTAATAATGGTACCAGATGCTTAAAAGCTTCACCTCAGAGTTCTGTTAAGAATCTTTTTCCTTTTGTCTGAGGGAACCTAATTCTTGCTGCACTCTTAGTAGGGAGCAATGTCATCTTACTCTCTTATTGAAGAATATGATGCTGCTCTCTTTTACAGTATTTTAGAACTGGAAAACTTCAGATCTTATGTGTAGATAATTCCCTCCATTAACTGGTACCAGAAGAAGCAGACAAAATACTTTTTTTTTTTTTAATAGCAAATTAGGAGGATTAGGACTTACAAATTTTTGTAGTCTGCATCCTAACAGAAGAAACTTTTAAACTGAATATAAAATTTAAATTATTTCAATCAGTTTGAGGCAACTTTCAGAGCAATGATTTACAGCAAAAACTATCACCAAGAAAACCAAAATACATAGAGAGGATGCTTGTTCCTCAAAGTCTGAAGCCAAAGCAAGACTCCTAAGAATGCCTATGGGTTTTCACAGAAACTCCCACACTGGCATACGTGTCAATCACCCAAGCAAGACACTGACTGACATTTTAACATCAGTATCAGGAGTTAAAGAAAGCAGCACCTCACCTGCATATACAAATCGATATAAATCAAATCTATAGCAGAAATTACACATTTAGGACAACATCCATGTCTTTTTTTTAACTCTGAGACAGAAAAGTTCACCAAATAAATATTTATTGCCATTTTTTTACCCACATTTTAAAATCTCTGGCTAATTTTAGTATTAATTTGCATTTTTGTTTTATCCCTTAGATCACACTGCTTCCTTATCAGCAAAGAGGTGAAAAGAAAATAAAAGATTATTGGCTAGTCATTTTAATGCCTAAAGGGCAGAATACTTAATTATTTTCAGATTTGTTTTACTGTGATCAGGTGGCTCCTATTCAGTTTTCAAAACTAAAATATTCTCATGAAAATAAAAATGTATTTGGGGTATCAAACTTTCTAAGCTTTTTTTATCAAGAATGATATAAAATGAATCACATACATTTTCTCTTGGAGTGATAACAGTTCTTGACCCACATACCTTCTATCAAACAATCTTTTAAATAGCTAGGTTTCTCTGAATACAGTTAGAGGTAATTGTTGTTATTGCTGTTTCTGGTACATCTCTTCCTACCACACCAACATTTATTAATAGTTAACATGCTATTTTCCTGAATCTTCTAAGAATTAAATGTATTTCCTGCATTTACACTGTTGCAGAAATGACCTTTTCATTGCTATAGACAGTTTTTCATCTTTTACTAAAATTAATAATAAAAATTAAATTTTAAACTTAACTTCAAGCTTTAAAACAACTCTGGAAAGAATTTGTTCTCCAGAAGTCTCATTAATAAGCATCAGGATACCACAGTTGTGACAGTTACAGGGTTTGGGTCTTTTTCTTTAAAAAGTCAGTCTCTGATTTGTGAAGGTAATAGGAGGACATATTTTCTCCAAAACTTGCATAGCCTTGGTTCTCTTTAAAATCCATGTACATTGGACTGAGAATCCAGTTTGTTACATGATAAAAGAAAAATTGAATGATCAGACCAAAGGATCCTAAACGTAGAAGCCAGAAATATGTAGAAAAAACAATTTATGTAAAGAATGCAGATGTATGTAAAAAGGCAAAAGTCTTAAGTAGGGCACCTAGTATTCCTTCTCTACTCTTTAAAGGGCTTGTTTCTGAAAGAAGGCTTCATTTTTCATTATATATGATCTGAGCAGCAGTGAAAGACTGCAGGGATTATGGATATAATTTGAAACTGCTGCTTGGAAAGTGCTGTATCAGGCCACACCAGACCAGCCAAAAAAAAAAAAATCTGAGGAAATTTTAGCATTCAAAAATATTCTTAAAAATAGACTCTTCATTTTGATTATCTATTAAAGTAAGAAAGACTCACATATCTGGTAAGACAAGTCAGTGGTTAAAAATAAATGAAAGGATTTTTTTAAATCAGTCACATTAATATTTATACCCATAACAGACAGTACAGTCATTTTCCAATTACCATGTAGGTAGAACAGCAGTTCATCTCTAATTTCTGAATGAAAATGCACACCATGCAATTTCTCCAGTTTCATTTTCTATATGGCTAACAGAACACCTGGCAAAAAAACTGCTTATGGAAGTTAATTAGCCTTCAATTATTACCAGTTACATATCCAGCTGTTCTGTTTCACCCTGGACTTCTTAATTTATTCATCTGGCATATTCCTTCATATCCATATGTTCATAACAAGAAGGAGGAAGAAACCCTGTTTCTGGGGAATTAATCCCTCATCTGTCAGATCCCTGACTGCAACTTCATCAGTAATCAAGTGGTAGTAAGCATGCCATTCACAGTAATTATATTTCTACATGGAATAAATCCAGCACTTTACATAGTTGTTTAGGGATATATATGCCTCTAGAGCTCATGAAAATGAATCTACCTTTTGGGGAATCAAAGGTATATATTCTTACCATTACTTTTACAATGAAGGTCAGATAAACACTGATAAACTCTCAAGCTGTCAAATTAAGTTCTTAAGTAAAAGAATAAGAGCTTAGTATCCTGAGCAATAAACATATTAATAAAGTGAATACTACTCATGGCCCTTTGTAGCTAAAGAAAAGAAAAAATAAACCTGGTTTTCTTTAAATGTGACATGTAGTGGTGCACCAGATATTGAAAAAATATCAGAAGAGAAAATGAAGTAGTTCTCTCAAGACATGACATACATCCAAAAAACATTAATTTCTTCCAATATAGCAATTATTCCAACTTGCTTTGTGCATATATATGTATCTTTTTTCCTTATTGATCTTGAATATTGAAAATTTGAATAATATGTTCCACAGCAATTAATTATATATGCCACTTAGTTTTTCTGTCCCTTAATTGGATGGCAATTTAATAATTCCTTCAAGTGCAAATTCACAATTAGGGTTTGTGAAACACTACTTATTTGCATGATTAAAATTAACTTGATGTGAGTGTTTGTGCAAACAAAACTCTATGGCTCAGATGCCACCCAAAAATGGACATAAAAGCAGTATGAGGAGAGGAATCATATATAAATCATATCAACACTGCTGCATCTGTTAATAGTTGCAAAGGTGATAAGAGAGATTTTTTCTCCATTTGCCTTCATACCTCATGAGAGTTGGAGTCTTTCAGGTACCTCTGCTGCTAAGTAGAATGAAGAAGGATGCTGTTACATCCCCAAAGAAGCCATCTGTCAATGCCACAATAGAGAATATAGAACTTTGCATAAATGTAGAGAGTGTTTGCATTAAGGCAGAGTTTTGCAAGAGACAAAGAGGAACTGGAACAAGGAAGGTCAGTGCATGTGGTTGGTGTTAGCTGAGGGCAACCTCGAGGTTGATCCTAAGTATTAATGGACATCAGAACTGGTGGAGTCTCCATCTCTGGAGACACTCAAGACCTGCCTGGATCTGCTCCTGGGTGACTTGGTCTAGGTGATCCTGCTCTGGCAGGGGGGTTGGACTAGATGATCTTCTAGGTCCCTTCCAACCCCTAATATCTATGCATCTATGAATCTATGAAACTGGAGGAAGTGAGCAAGAGCAAAATCTTCTAGTTCCACCCATGAAAACACAAACCAAAGACAGCCACCCTTAATTCCACAACAGATAATGAAATAATTCAGTTTATGATTTTTAGATGTGTCTGGCATGAATACTGAATCCAGGTGTTTTATGTGAATATAACAGAAGCTTATTCAGTCCCCTTTGGATTGCTACAAACTAAACAAATCATACTGCACTAATATTGACAAGTTAAGATACAGAGTAAAAGGATTGTGTAGTCAGGGGGAATTTAGCTTCCCCAGAGTGAAGGACCAAAAAAGCAATTACCAGTATTAGATGATATACATGTACAGAAAGCCAAATAATTCCATCTGCTAGTGAAGGAGAACAGTCTGACAGTGCATATATATATATATTGTAATCAAACTAATATTAATATATTCCAAAGTAAAAGGATTAGAGACATCTCATCTGAGATCTCTGTCAGCCAGTCATGTGAATCCTACTTCCACCTGGTTTACAAAGATTTCAATTCATAACAGAAACTATGTAAAGATTTCCTCATTGAAATAAACTTACATACATGATTCTGTACTCCAAGGTGCTGGTGTGAGTGGTATGTTTTACATATTTTATTTACATATATTACAAAACTGAAAAAGAAAAAAAACCCCTACATTCTTAAGCTAACAGCAACTGACCTGGTTATCATAATGCAGATCCTGATCTCACTGGCTGAATATCTGCTCTGACATCAGTGCAGACAGAGATCAATGAAAATGTTAGTTAATGTTTATTTAAAAATCATGTTGCACATCAAAAGATTAACATATCACATTAAAAGTGTAACAGATTTCTGAACATTTTAAACTACCCTAAAAATGTCAAACTTACTGGGAAAACAAGCCACTGAGGAAGTGTCCAGCAGATGCTGTGAAATCCTCATTACTTTTACTCTACTCTTTGAAATATGTGTTTATTCATAAGTATCACTTGGACCTTAAACATTTTATTAAAAAAAAAAAAAAAAAAAAAAGAAA
>JAOEGS010010655.1:101551-140345 GCA_025447755.1 Corythornis vintsioides
AATAGATAAATAGATACTGTCTGACAAGTCATTTTGAGTCTTACCTATTGGAATGCAAATACCAGTTAAATCCATGTAAGAGAATAGTAGAAGTATTAATTATAACAATTAGAACTATTAACAAAGGAATAAAATGAGCATTAGTGGATATTAAAAGTAAATAGAACAATGTTTTATTCTTATTTTCCCACATACATTATGAAAATTGAGAGTATGGTGTTGTAGTAGATTGATCTAAATTAGACAACACAGACCAAGTGGACAGTCATGGCTAAACCTAAGGTATCATGGCACCTGAGAATAAACTAGAAAAACAAATAGAACATTAAAAAAACAGGACAACGTAAATTCTAACTAATTTTACTAGTTCAAATGTTGCATGTTGCTGAACTTGGGGATGAAGACTATCAGATTCCTCTCTTCAATCTAAGCCTTATCATTTAACTGCAGTACATCAGATTGCTGCTATGAATTCAGTTTTAACATGGAATCCTTGAGGACAGGAAAACAGAAGTTTATCTTGGTTTCTAATGATATTTAGAAGATTATTGGAATGCATTTTAGCTAAGTCAAAGGCAAAGCCATTAATCTAAGAACAATGAACTAAGGAACATCTTCGTTCATCTAAGAGATGAGAGAATGAAAACACAGAAAAAAATCATTTAATCATGTGAGAGCCTTTTTTTTTTTTTACAGGAGGGTAATTAAACACTGAAACTGGTTGCCATTAGTTGCTGAAGTGTCCATCCTTGGAGGTATTCAAAACCCTGTACATGGCCCTGAACAACCTGTTGGAGTTAACCCTTCTTTAATCAGGGGGATTGGAGTAAACAGTGTCCAGAGGTACCTTCCAACCACAACTTTTCTGTGATTCTGTGAAAAATTGTGACTCACTGTCTCACAGTAGGCCCCAGTGCAATGCTGTTGCTAATGCAAATTTGGCTGAACACAAAAGTAATAAAATATAATGAATGGTTAGGGAAACATGCAGAGCACTGATTAAATAAGTGCCTGAATTCTTAGCTCTGTTCTGAATCACCACCTCAAAAACCCTGTTCAAAATCCACTTACTCTGCTCAGTTTACTGACAAGATGGCTTGCTCACAGCCATATATGTTTATGCAGCAGGGTCTTCCAATAGTGGAGAGCTTTATATAACATTTGCAAAAGGAAGATTGAATAGCTGTCTCAAAAAAGACTAAGATATATTTTTAATATATTTTTATACTTTTTTAGCAAAAGGAATGACTTAACATTTGAATAAGTTAAATCCTGGGAGAGTGCTATCATTTGTGTGAGGCAGAAGATAATATTGAATAATCATTTCTGGTCCTAAAAATATGCTTTATCTAACAGCATACACTAACATTGTGATCTGGACTGTTTCTTTCTTGGCATATTTACCCAAGTAGTTGAGAATCATGGCTTTGCTTCATTGGGAAATCTATATCACAGAAGTAAATTAGAAGTATTGCATGGTAGACTATAGATAGATGGTATTTAGACCACAGGCTACAGGTAGGCTATAGACAGACAGTCTTTGTATCATTCAAATAATGAACCTCTGAGGATACTACAGGCTCAGAGACGTCTAGGTCTGACCACACATGTGATCACATTACAGTATGCTCCATTTCAAAAGCTGTGATCATTATTACCAGATCACATTTGCTTTGTGTTATGTCTTACTCACAAAATTATCCCAAGGATATTACAGGGTGTTGATCTATATGTGGAGGAGAAAAATGGCATGACCAGTAATGCCAAAACATCAATAAATGGAAGGAGTAGTCCAGTGCATAGGGACACAAATTTAATGTCATATCAGGGTCACTCAAATTCACTAGATAAGATCAGAGCAGGAAATGAATGCAAGGCTTATGCCTACACAAAGAGGCCATTCTTTGCAGAGATACAAGCATTACACAAAGTGAGTGGGCTAAGTTTGCCTCCCACATTTCTTTCATTACTCATACCTAACACCTGCTAGTTAAGTAACATCCATTTTTCATACTGGCCTGCTCCAGTTCCACCAAACATTAATGTCAGTAAAACAATCTCTCACTTCATGTTACCTTGCACAGATAAAAATGATAGTGCTGCCAAAGCCATGCAGCCTGAATTCAGACATATTTAAATTTTAAAGCAGAATGTGCCCTATTCTCAAGTCCCAATGGACGACAGGTTTGCCATCAAATTAGGGAAAAAAGAAAGCAGCTAACTACACCCAGCAAAAATGTGTGCCTGCATAAGGCTCAAAAAAACCCCCAACCAAACACATGTTCACTGGAAGTAAACAAATCTTTGAACAAGCAGAGTGGCAATTTTCCAGTTTGGGATGTAAGTAGGACACCAGCCTTCATTAGTACTATACTTCCTCATGGACCAGTTACTGCAAATGCAAAATCATAATTTTATGGGTTGCCTGGAAAACATCATATTTAACACCTGAGCACACCTTTGCACTGAAATGACCCCTGACAGACCAGTGACTTAGAGCAACTGTTGTATGGTTAATTATCACCACCATTATCTATAGCAGAAGAATATTCTCAAAATCACCTGCACAGTTACTGTGTCTGCTTGCCAGAACTTGGCAGATTGCAGCATGACCACACGTAGCTTCAGTCTGGAGGCCTAACATTCTAAATCAAATTAATCTGATGACTTTCAGGGATGCAGCAGTGATTTACACTGCCTAAGAGTAGAAATACATCAATCTAGAGGGTCAGTAAATTGATTGATTGCTACAATTTTTAATATATAGCATGTACTATACAGAAGAAAGGCAGGAAGAAGGATCCCATACATATATAAATAGAAAAAAAAAGGAGGATACCCTCATAACCTTTGCTTTCTAGCATGGCCACAGAAAATATGCTTGGACACATTTATTCTATAGTCTCTAACCACACTGACAAGACTCTGATGAACAAGAACTGCCCCAAGAACAATATCATCTTTTTTGCATTGCCTGTGACTCTCCACATAAGCTGTCTTTCGTGCCCTAATTCTTTATGCCTTTCTGTATGCATTCTGGGCTGTGGTGCTCTGACATGCTAATTAACTTTATTGTGCTCTTAATAACTCAAGGCTGCAGGACACCTGGTGATATCATCATTAGCAGCCTGTGTATGATTGTTTTGTCTTGCTGACAAGTCTTACTCTAGTGTTTTCGACAGGGAAAAAATAACATGCCCATCTGGGAAGACAGGTAAGGAGTATTTGGCATGATCCCTGCATTGCACTGACCTAAATTGCTTGCAAGATATGCATACCAGCATATGACCAGTATGTTGGGAGTACAAGGACATTCACTTGAAGAGAAGGGACTTCCCTTTGACTATTTTCATTATTTCCTAAATGAATTTTGGTCTGGGAGGGAAGGAGTTGAAAAAAAACCCTAAAAAAAAAATAGTGTTTTCTTCATGTGTGTAGTGCATCCCTATTTAACACAAGTATTCCAGGGTAGTACCACCAGCCTGGTCCTGACCTGCTGGAGCTGAAGCTTAGGGCAGCTTTTGTGACAGCTTATGGCTTTCCTTCAGAAACTGCCAGTAGCTCCTGAGGAAGTTTTTTTTGTTTCCCCCTGGCCTGAGCCTCATTTCATTTCACCTGGGGCCATATCCCCAGATCAGTACATTTCTAGAAGTCTGAACTTTCAAAACAGTGTATAGTGAACATCAAGGCCTGCAGCTTCCCACTGAGATGGTTTGATCACAGTGTTCAAATAGGAAAGACATGAAAGAGGCTGTGCTGGGTGCCAGACAGTGACTTTGTCAGTCACGGATCACACAGTGTATTCTTAATATATTGACTTTACAATTAACTCTGTGTTTGGAGCAATATAAAATATATTTAACAAGGAAAACTTCAGAAAACTCATTGCAATGCCTTGTTTTTATTTGGTGCTCATAATCCTCAAATTGCTTCCTGATGGAAGTGATCACTTTTATGCCCAAGAGCTGGCAAGAAGAAACACTTGAAGGCAAAGGGATTTTCCCACCCACAGTCAGTCATTCAATGACCACATGGGATGCATATGTGCTCCTTGGGTCCTGCTCAGTGCACTTTCCTGGGTCTCATGATGCTTTGCACTAGCAGTCTCACCAGCTTGCCTCAGTATTACAAGAGTGTGCCACAACCTTGTGGAAGTTTGTGATATTCAGCATCACAAAGAATTAGGTCATTATTTTTAGATTCAGAGTTGTGTTGTGTTTGCTGTTCAGATTACAGTGTAAGGAGCATGAAAACCCCTCCCTGTAATTCCTGCAAAGCTCAGCCAGTCCAGGGTTCCTCAGCTGCACAGCCAAAAGTGGGTTTTTTCTGCCTCAGGTTCTAGGGGAAAATAACTCCCTGGCATTCCCTTTCTTTTCTCATATCTCTCCATTGTTTCTTACCTTCTGAGACACAGTCATCTCTCACCCACACAAACCCATCCCATGTCACACCAGTTTCCAGGAGAAACCTCATCCCTTCCCTCACCAGTAAGTGGTCCCTACTTCCCCTCCATCATTACTGTCACACGAGTGACTAGGAGCAAATGAAGAAACACAAGATCAGGCCAGATCTTGTTCTTGTTTCTGATGTTATCCTGTCAGAGAAAAGGAAGCCAGAATAGAAAGCTAGCAGTAGAGGGATGGAGGCCACTGCTCCTGTTGTCTTTGGGGATGTTAAACACACAGATATTTTCATATTTCAGTAGCCAAATGCTATGGCTGGTCTTTACTGGGACAAATAATGAACTCTCCCTTGTCTGTATCTCTCTCTATCCTTATCTTCCCTCTTACATGAATATTAGTAGTCCAATAGATATGTGTAACAACCATGCCTCTTGGTTAACTCAAAGTTCTTGAATAAAATTAATGAAGAAAAGTAAAAATCCCATCTTATATTATACCCATTCTCTACCCTTCAAAAGCTTGGTTCTTCTTTTTGCCATCAGCTGTGTTACCACAGCACAGTTGATTTAAAATACAAAGCTTCATGCTAGTAGAAGCAAATACGTAGTGAGAATACAACAACATGACAGCACCTGCCTTTCCTAATACTGCAGCTTGGAAAAACCCCTTGTTTTGCCTGTTTTCAAAAGCCAGTGGCACAATGTCCATGAAGGCCTGAAGAATGTCAAAACAGAGTGTAAATATAATGCTTCTGCTTATCAGTTACCTAGCAGATATCAGTGGCAGTCAGTTGCCAGAATTTGGATTTGGTCAGTCAGCTGCTGCTGTGATCCCTGTCTGTGCATTATTTCCCATATAGGGAGACAATTTCTTCTGACTCCTAATGGATTTGCAGCTGTGAAGGTCACTCTGCTGGCTGCATCTCTTCTGTTTATTTTTCTTTTATAATTTCAAATCTCAGAAGAGGTCACACATGACTGAGGAGAAGCAGAGCTTTTGTGAGCTCAAGACAACTTCCAAATATTTCTTGGGTCTTTCCTGCCCCAAACCAACCATGTAATGAGATCCAGTGAATGAAGGTATTAGAAGGGAGCAATCTAAGGTGTAACTACCATTGTAATGCCTGTCCTGGAGTCATAGCTGAAAGGTGTGCAAATATGATGAGGTGTTTTCTTAAATATATCTTTTAGATGCTTCTAGAGACTGGGTTTGTTTTTCTTTTTTAATATGCAAATTATGAGGGCTATAGATTAAAAAAAACCCAAACAAACAAAACCAATCATTGCCGTTTAAAAATAAAATATATAACATTTTTTGGGGAATAATCTGAGAAGCTGGAGAAAAAACATCTCATTTTAAGCCATTACATATGAATCAGGACCTGTCACAGTAGTCTCATTGGCAGTCAGGCTGCCTCCGTATCTGAGTGGCAATTGGATCCCATAAAAACTCACTTCTTGTCAGCCTTTGCTACTGCTCCAAGGCCACAACTACAATACTGGTTCCTTCTAGCTCCATACTACTTTTCAGTTCCAGGCCAAGAGGCTTCTGTGGTTTTTATTACATTAATGAAAACAGTATCTTTTTAAAATTAAATTCTTTTGTTAATGGAACATTCTGTTTTAATCACTTTCACTGCTGTTGTCAACAGTAAAAATTTATTTGCACCTTTGAACATACGACAGAAACTCTTCATCAAGAAGTTGCAAATTTCTTTATTCAGTGGTTTTGTCTTCTTCAAACTCATGGCATGAACTCATTATTCAGCACCCAAAGTATTCTATGGCACGATTTCCACCATTTGGCCACATACTGTATGAAAAAATACATCCTTTGAACTCCTTGGAATTGAACAGTGGTGAATGTGACAAGTTCCTTTTATAGCTATGGTTTCTGAATTATGAGAGATGGTGAATAACACTTTGTATTTAATCACTTCTTGACACTCAGGCTTTGCAGACCAATATGATACCACCACTCTCTCCCCAAATTGTCTTTCTTCCACTCTGAAGAGACCTGCATGATACACTCCTCCCTAACAGAGGCACATTCCTATAATCTCTTCTGCTTTGCTTCTCAGACTCTTCTGTGTTCTTGTTGTGACAGGGAGGTTTGAAGAGCACTACAG
Organism: Corythornis vintsioides; assembly: GCA_025447755.1. Lineage (NCBI taxonomy): Eukaryota > Metazoa > Chordata > Aves > Coraciiformes > Alcedinidae > Corythornis > Corythornis vintsioides. The sequence continues at coordinate 108,083 of JAOEGS010010655.1, forward strand.
TGTTGAAAATGCTGGTACATTATGGATTTATTTGGCAGTGTAATTATGTTTTTTGTGTTGCTTGTTTTGTTTTTTTCTTTTCCTTTAGAAATAGTTTCTTTGCCATTTTTGCAAAAGAAAAAAAAAATGTGTTACAGGAGTCTTCAAGAACTCTGCTATGGCGAATGCTGACACAAATAATACATTATAATAATACCATTGTGATGGATAATGGGATGATTCACTGTCTGAACTAATGATTAGAAGAGTTGTGTTTCCCAATTTAATGAGACACAGTGATGTAAGCAGTTTTGACAGCTCTTTCCTGTGAGGCTGCCTGCCCCTTCTTGAAAGGCTTCCTTGACTGATGTTTTGAAAGAGAAAGAGACGTCATTTCTAGGGGTGTTTCTTGCTCTGCAGGCAGCCAATTATTGCCTATTACATCTCACACAGCTGCTATTTTGCACACACAAGCCCAGCCAGATGTCACATCCCATTTTCACAACTCCAACCAACAGACCAACCAAGGCAAACATGTAAAATGCAATATTCCAGGCCTTGCAGGTGGAGTCCGTGTTACCACAAATCATAATATTCTCCTATATGTTATGGAGGATTCTCACTAACAGTGACATGAATGTGTAGCCAATATCCTACTGAGCAACACTGTAAGGATTACATGGGCAAACCCTTAGGGATCTGAGACTTGGAGAGTGATATGAGATGTGGAGAAATGGGATTTATTTCCAAATACGAAATGTAGAAATGGGCCCAGATAGATATTTTAAACTATTCTTAGAACTAAAAAAAAGTATGAATGCAAATTTCTGATCTAGGGGTGTCTTGGCTTTTAATCACTGCACTCTGTGCCATAATCAAGTACCTGATGCAGATGCTTTCTTAAAGCTTTGATTATATGTCATTGGCTGCTCTCCATCTCTGATTGTGGGTGATGAAGTTCTTCCCATGTGTTCAATGACAATAAATAAATACATGTCTGCAATAATGTCTCTCAGTGTTAAAGCCATTTTTCTCAAAGCTTGGAGAGAACAAGTGACAGTACTGACAGTCTGTGAGAATTGTCTGAAAAGCCAGTTTGTCCACAAACTCGAACTTTTGATTGTTCCATAGGGACATCAATATAAATATGATTGGTTTAAGCTGTTATAATACACCCCAGCTTGGACTGAAAAAAAAAAGATCTCTTTAGAGGGCACTGGGAACCCTTTAATATATGGGAAAACCTGCCATACCTTGGATGGAGTAGATAAGTAATTTTCTGTTTTAAACCTTAGTGCAATTACAGCCACCAACAGTGAAGAAAATAACTTTCTGAAGAAAATAACTTTCTGATTTTATGCATAGGAAAAGTCCATTAATGTATTTTCTTAGTGTCATGAGTGACTGAGTGGTTTTCCCAAGAAACTCTCAAAATATTTCTACCAAAGCTGTTACTGACATTTTTATGGGTAATATTCACATATTCTGATTAGGTCAGGAAATGAAAGTTGGCACATGGATTTTTAAGCATTATCAAGATAGCATCAGTGTACAGGAATTTTGTTTCTTTTTTTTCCTATAATATATCTTCCTTCTATGCAGGGATTTTGACAAGTAGCACCAATGATTCCCGTGGCAAAATTAAATTAGAAGAGAGATTGATTACTTTATTGACTGACCCCACTGGCTGAGTGGAATAAACAAGGCATTAGTTCAATTATTATTACTGATAGCAGTCATGTATTACCAAAAAAAGCTCTCTCTACTGAGTAAATGTGATTTGAAGCTTCTTTTTAAATACAGCAAAACAGGAATGATCATACATTTAGTCATGTGCAGAGCCACAGTATCTAAGGAAGGTGTGTAACTGAATGATATTTGTAGTGCTGTCTACTCTGCATAAATTCCCCACTCCCCACCTCTAAGGTGCATTCATTTAGATGTTTTTGTTTTATGAAAATTGCTATTACAGGATTGTGACACTTAGGGTTGTAAAATACACCCTATAAAAATACAGAGTGAGAGTCTTCATATCTCTGATCTAATTTGTCTTTTTGATTAAAAACTTTTTTTTTTTTTCTTTTTAAATTCACTTCAGGTTACCTCTAAAAATCATCTGGAAATCCATTTGGGTTTCAGGATGAGTAAGTGCACAGCAGTGACTTTTAACTGTACTCTGAAGCAGAGATGTGTGGTGGGAAGGTGCAGCTCTGATCATTAGAAGCCCTGAGACTGTGACAAACAAAAGAATAACAGATGTTCTTCTTCCTTTCTGGCAACAGACATCTCATGAATTATTATGTTGAATAGATTACTTAGGTCTTACATGGATTACTAGAGGTATACAGGATAAAACCATATTAGCTGTGGGTATTGTGACAGTTGGTCACATGGGATTTGATCTTCAACTGGTGTAAATCTGCCCAGACTCCCTGAAGAAATTATGAAACACTTACTGTTAACAACTGAGGAGCAGAAGTGTGTTGTGCAAGATAAATAACTTCTTATGGAAACTATTATATGACTATCCCAAGCTCTTTCCATGCTACAGGAATGAATAAAGTTCATTTTCATCACTGTTATGCTCTGTTCATCCAGAGCAACCCTGGACAGGCCCTGAGGCCCAAAGAAATCCCAGACACATTAAAGCAACAGCAAGTCTGACTGGGCCACATGTCCATTCTCCTCAAGATCCATTGCAACAGAAATTAATGTAACAAAATAAAGGCAATAATGGCATGTTTTGCATTAAATACAATTTTTTTATATCCAATGAGAACCAGAAATTACTCAGACTCCTGAACCTGTTAACTGGAGACCTATGAATCCTGTGTGTCAGTCAAAAGCATAGTGCTTGACCTGGGGAGAAGAAGCTGTCCAGAGTTCATCCTTCTCAAGGGATAGGGCACAATGCAATGACACAATGCAAATAGTGCTTTCTAGCTAGAAAAAGGCACCTGGTTCTTCAGTAGTGGTTACAGAAAGACATCCTGGATCAAGTCATCCCTGCTGAAGTGAAGAGTGTGAGGTACATGGCTGATGGGATAAACACTGTCTTCTGTACACATATCTCACTGGATTTATTCCACAGACAGTATCACAGTGAAACTGTTGAACATTCATCACCTGGTGAATATTCTCACTGCAAACTCTGCTTTTTCTGAGCCTTCAGTGGGAGAAATGCTTCCAAGACAAACACATTTATTTATTTATAATAAATTATCACTGAAATTCAGTAAATATTCACTGTATCGGATAGTTACATATTAGGACTTTTGCAGAAATATGTTTTCAATTCTTATGGATTAATTGGAACACTTGTTTTCTGAAGAAAATAGAGCAACCCAACTTTTTTTCAAGTGTGCTTACATATAATAAGGCATATTCTGCCCTTGATACTGCTTTCCATCAGGATGAAAGGCAGTCATCCATTCATATTCACTGAAAGGCCGCTTGTCATACTTGATGCCACTGCTAAATATGACTTCTTAAAAAAAAAATCCCTCTTTTTGGAGCAAAAACATGGTTTGAAACAAAAGCCTGTGCAGAAAAAAGGCCCTGATTGTGCTTTTCTGCTGCCATCTACTGACACCCAGGTTAAATTGCATGTGTTTGAAAGAACGACGTTTAGCCAAGACTATTTTTACCTGAAGTGCTTCCTAGTGAATGTCATTATATCGGTGAAAAAAAAAAAGAAAACAGATTACAGAACCGTGCCTTTGACTTTCACAGAATAATTTAGTGAAGGGATCCGTGGCCATGGCTGCTTGGAAAACACTCCAGGGAGGGTTTTTGTGGAGACAAAGGCAAAGACAATACCTGAATTTCATTCTGAATCTTGTTGGTTCTATGCATGCCACTAGGAGTATGAAGCTACGAGGAAAACGACTGCTTAGTATCCTCTCTTTTTTATTATTTTTATTATGATCTAAAGTTACCTTCTTGGTCAAAGGATTGGGTTGTTGAACCATTTCTAAATGAAACTGTGAAATCTAGTTACTGATCATCAACTGCCTTCAAAAGCTTTTTCTCCATTTGGAGCACAATTACCCAGTAAAACCAGCTCAGCAAGCAGAGAAGGACTTAAAAGAGAAAAAAAAAAAAAAAAAAGCAGAAAACCTGGAGCCTTCCTATCACAGGGAAGGGAAAAGGCCATGTATTACACAACACATATTTACTAGAACTTCCTAGGAGTATTGACTCTGTAGGTCTCACACACCATGATAAAGGATGATATGAAACCTTAAAATAGGTATATTAGATGTCAACTTCATATGCATTGCATTACATTGAAGCATCCTTCACAATTAGACACTGTGTGGTGATGTAGATGGAGCCTTTCACAGTATCTGTTTCCCATGTCCTGCTCAGACATTTGGACTCCTGGTACTTTGGCTCTAGGAAGATGTCAGGCAATGAATTCAGCAAAAATCTGGGCCAGAGGCTGCAGCCAGATTACTCTCACCCCAGACTACTTACATTCCCCTTCTCAAGCCATGCTTGACTTGCAGCCACTTTGTTTACGCCTGCCTTGCAGTGAGCTCAATTAATGCAAGGTTCACTGCAGTCTGCACTAACAGTTCCCTCTGAATGACTCGTTCTGGAGCCTTGAAGAAAGAGTAGCATGGGGTTCATCTGTGCTTCTTAGCAAAGCAAAACCCAAACTACATTCAACCATAGCTGTGACCAAAAACCTACAGAGAAGCTTATTTCCTAATTACCTCGAAAACTTAATGTTTGCCTTAAAAAGGTGGATGGAGATGAGTGGGGAGAGTTTAGTTTTCATTTTAAAAATAATTACTTCCACTTCTCAGTAAGGTTATCACAGCCACAGCATTCAGATGAGCAAGCACGTAAGACATCCAGAGAGACAGTACTAGTCTACTTCTAATTGCTCCTCAGTCCTACTTTGCATGACAAAATTCAATCTTCCCACTGCTTTGATGCTGATGGGGATCCTGATGTGTTTACTGGGAGTTCAGATTGCACACATTAATTTCTTGGAGGATGCTAGTGAGCATCTGTTGTTACATGGCACCAGCTATGACATGTGGCTGTTTTCTAGCAAGTGATACCGACCTGACTCCCAGGGACTACAGGTAAAGGGGAATGCTTCATCCAGACACCCACTTACAGCAAGCACTAGTTCTGTATCCTTCGTCATACACATCAGTCAGGTTATTTTAAGGACTGTTCTGACACTTCTGCCCCAGTGTATTTTTATGGCTGTCTTTTATATCCTATTATTTTTGCCATGTGTTCCTTCTTCCTCACCTCTTCTGCCTTTATCCTCTAACATGGCAAATACTTGCTTTCCTTGATGTTCACATTCAACATCTGTCTAAAAAGGAAATTTTATAGATAATAAATCTGTGTGTATTTTATTATTTTCCTCCATATGTATGTCATATTATAAACAGCAGGGAGGAAATAATCCCCTATGGATTGCTGTAGTCCTGGTCAGAACCCAATCCTGTTTGGAAACAACAGTCTTAGAGCTTTATACATTGTTAATTTTAGGATTAAGAACCAGGTAGAGAATTTGCAGGATGAGGGCTTAGTTTTTGCTGGAGATTCCTCTTAAGTCCTTTGTTTAGCAGAAATCATTTTCTACTTTCTTTTCTCCCAACACCAGTAAAATGTCTAGCAAAGTAATAATCCCACGTGATTTACTAGTACTTTGGACTGATGCCAGCTTTGTTTTAATCCCAGCTGCTGTTTTATCCTCTGGGTATTTCAGCTCATAGTAAAGTGCACAGCAGCCCTCAGAATCACGTGTGAGCACAGATTTTAATAATTGTATTCATTCCTTTTGTTTTGTCCCTTATGGCAGGGTTCTGCTGGTCCTCAAACTTGACCAATTTGTTTACATTTAAAATATCTTTAAATAGATTCATCCCCTGGGTGAAACTTGTTCCCTGATTCGTCTGGATAGGAAGCATCTGTTTTCCCTCTGGTAATGAGCATTCCTAAAATCAAAGCACAAAGACAGGTGCTAGTCATGTTGCCTGGCATTGGCTAAAGTCCTGCAAGCATGTGGCTCAGCAGTGGAACTTGAATTTGGGCAGGTTGACCCAAAGACATTATCACAACCATCCTAAAATTGCAAACAACAACCCCAGGGTAACACTCCTACAGACCCAATATTCTCAAGCTGCAGCAATGCTTTCTCTTCTCCTTACTGATGGGGAATGTATCAACACTGTGATACGTCACTATCCAAAACACAGAAAATGTCTAAAATTAGCAGTATTATTAGCTGAGAGCAATTGCCACCTTACCCATAGCAGCTTTGTGTTCCCTTCTAGCCCCTTCCCCACCTGGGGTCTGGCCCGGCCCTGTCTCAGGTTCCACTCTGTCCTAGTGCCAAAAAAGCACCTGGCTTCTCTTCACCACAATGGGGATGGATGCAACCAGGTCTACTCACCTCTTCATGACAACACTGTGCCTTGCAGGGCTCCCTGGAACTCCTTAGAGCAAAGGCTGGAGCAGAAGAGTGAAAATTTGTGTCCTAGAGCAGTGGAAGAAGTGGGAAAGGGAGAGCTGGGGGTGTCCTGTCCTCCAAAATGGGATGCAGAGGAAGAAAAAAGGATCCTGATGCACAGTACAGCCCTAAGTTAGTTTTGACACTGTGGGGTGATATTGTCCAGGGCCAGGTCTTCTGCTGAGAATGAGTTGATGAAGAAGAATGCAGACCCATGGCTGTGGATTTCGTCTTGGAGGAAACCAGTTGGTTTACTCTAGTGATGCATCTAGGATTAAGATTATACCTATGTGATGTGAACTGTCTATCATGGGTGTGTATGTAAATTTACACAAACCAGTGAAGAGAGTACTTGACTGCAAAAGCTTCTCCTTTTGACTCCAATAAACGTGGTTCAAAAGCACTTTTCCTCTTCACCTCTGGAAATAGGCCGATCTTTACTCTTACTGTGATTTTGTGACCCACAAAACTGTCTCTTCCCTCCTCAGATTCTCCTGCTGTAAATTGTGCACCCTCTCTTCCAGACTAGACAATCCAATTACCCAAATCAGCCTATTTAGCTGGTGTGCTGCAAGCTGGTCCCTGGGGACACTAGGAGGGAGAGAGATGGCCTTATGAGACTCATGAACCAAGCAGTCCATTAGAAGAGTAACATCTTGATGGCCTAGTGCATCCTAAGGAAATGGACCTCATGTGGCCTCACATGCATGGCTAATGCATCAGGAGGGATGTTGTGAAGGCACCAGAGCAGTGTTTCCCTGCCACCAAGAAAAACTCAAAGATTTATGACCAAAAAAACCTAGCACGCTACTGCCTTGATTACAACCCAAATCCCTTGCAGGCTCTCGTAGCTAGGAAACTGTGAGCTGAGGATTCTCCAGGGCAGATGACTTAAAGAGCTGATTGCTCCCAGGAGGGGTGGGCATCAGGATAAGAACCACCAACATGAAATTTCATCTGTTTTTCATTTTCCTTAATTGGCAGGTGTGTTTTGCTGTTGTTACTTAGTTTGAACACATCTACCGCCCATGTCCCTGTGATTCCTCTGAGGCCTTCTTCACACACAAGCTATGTATGTGTACTTTCTGTCCTAGTTATTTTGGTCTCCTCTCACATCCATTTTCCAGCAGAATTGAAGCAGTCAATGAAGAGATAAGGTTATTACAGTCCTCAATGATGTGCAAACCTGGGACCAACCAGTAAGGCCTGCTTTGGCGGGAAAGTTGCAAGGACAATTTCAACATAAAACTGCAATTCAATAACACAGAACAACTCCACAGTGACTCCCTAGCAAAGATTTCAAAGCTCTTCTAGTGAGGTAGCATCATGTGAGCTCACTTGAGGAGAGGCAAAGCCTGAGGGCAATGAGGTGAGCTGTTTGGATACAGTTGTTACAGAACTCACTTCAAAGTCCTCCCCATGCCCTCAAAACATGATACTGCAAAACTCTGGGTCATGCCTGCTGGCTGAAGCACAGTGTGCTGGAGACAAAAAAAAAAAAAAAAGAAAAAAGAAAAGAAAAAAAAAAAAGAAAAAAGAAAAAAACCTCTTTGGCCTTGCTGGAAGAGTTTTAAAGCAGCAGCAACTGACATAAAATTATAATGAGAAGCCAAAATGGTTTTAGTCAACTTGCAAGTGAATGCATCCTCTTTCTCATTGTCTGGTTTGCTCTTTAGAGTAGCCCCGTAGGGTGCATATTATCAGGGAAAGATTTAATCTTGTTCAACAGGCATAATTGTACTGACCATCTTTATGCATCTTTCCCTAAGATCCACCATTCTGGATGCTCTCATGTTTTGATATTTGTCCTCAGCATTCTGTCTTCCTACAGCCATGCCTACTTGAATGAAAACATTACACCACCACCACCATCCCCACTCCCCAGATATTTGAGTTTAAAAATAAATAAATTCAGCAACAACAGCTTTGGGTAATGTGGGCAGTTTCCACTGTGCAAACACATCCACAGACACATGCACTGTAAGTATGTGGTTAAATGCCTGCCATGAGTAAGCCAGAGCCAGATGTTGCTGTGGTGGTCAGCTCCTCTAGACAGATTCTAAATAAATTGATATTATTATTTAGAGAAAAACTTAATAAGCTGTACTGAAAGAAGGTAATATCAGAAAGATTTTTTTTTTCCAGTACTTAAGATGAGGTCCAGTGTGAAATCTGAGTGGGCAGTCAGGCCTGCAGACCAGAGCAAATCTGCTGGAGACTGCCTGTGGCACCATGACCAGGTCACTGAGGGCTGAATCCAGGAAGGCTGCCTCAGTGGTGTCATGCTTGGGCCCCTTCCCCACACACATACTGGCTGCCTTGATGGTCTCCCTGTCTGGGCTGATGGTTCCTTCTGGTTTTGATGTTGCTAAAGTCCTCAGCATGAAGACACCAATGGACAGGCACACATGGGCCAGACTGCACCTCATGCTCTGCCTCTGAGGCACTGCATGTGGATTTTGGCTGCACCAAGGTGCTTTCAGTCTATTGCAGATGTGATCCAGAGACAAACTGAGCACCTGTAGCTCCATTTACTGATATCCATCACCTCTTAGAAACAGGTGCTATGGTTGAGGAGCTGTACATTAAATGGGCACCTATTACATGACTCGTGCACAGAATCACATTAATTTAATCAGATGCTAAGAAAAAAGTCAGAAATTATGCAAGGTTATTGTCCATGTCATTCAGAGCAGTGCACTGAGCCCATGCTCCCTGGCACTTCAGGGCTGCACACAGCTCTCAGATTGGGAGGACAGATGGATTATGTAGATGAGGACAAATCTAATGCTGTGGAGCCTCAGGAAGATGCAGATAGCATTTACCCTGGAGCTGCTGGAATTAATGGACCAACAACAATCATCATGGAAAATACACCAAGCAAGGTTTCAAGCTGAGAGAATCCAAAATGTGTGGGGAAACAGCATAGGGCTGCAGGCATGTAATCTGTTTGTTGGAAAACAGCCCCAGAGTTTATTGTCATTCCTTAAAATTGGCTTCCCTTTTAGGGCACTAAAATATTATTCAGAGACTGAGAACATGATGACTTGTGGAAACCCCTGTTCCCATAAACATACATATGTTTATGTATGTATTTACCTTTATATGAGAATGAATGTAGCATCTAAATTTCTTCTGAAATGCTCTTCAAGGTTGCTGCCCTGGATCAGGCATTAGGACAGAAGGGGTAGCAGTGTTTATATGAAAGGGAATGTGGATCTCCATCACATCCCGTGAGGAATGAGTGTTTACATGTACTCTTTGACAGATGGGGGTTAATGCTTTCATTTTATGGATAAAGAAGACAGATATTAGATGATTGCTGAATACTACTACTTTTACAGTAGTAAAAGCTCTGTGATGGGGATAAAATTCTGGTATTTTAGGGAGGAATTATCTTTTTTATAGTTCAAGTAGAGAACCTTTGTGAGAGGGATGATCTGCAGAGAGGAGGCAGTAAGGCAGTAATAAGTAGTGTTCACTTCTGAGGAAGGATCCAAGACTGAATTACAGGAGAAGCAGTAGAGAGAGCAGGTCACAGGATACTGGTATTTCAGTAAGATTCATGATTTAAAAAAAAAAACAACAAACCAACAAAAAAAAATCAAACTAACAACAAAACAAACACCACAAAACAACAAACAAACTCTTAGTTTAGAGACAAGGATTGGAAAGAGCAATAACATTTCATCAGTGTCTCAAAATGACTCTAGTTTGGTTTTTTTTGTGATGCAGCAAAATCCTAAAACACATCCTCACAAGCAGATGCTGTTAAATTAAACACTGTCATGAACTGTGCCTTGATCATCTTCCTTCTTCTTTCCCCATCGTGCCCAACTTCTTGTCAGAATACAGATTGCCTTATGCTTACAGTACAAACTCTGCAGGAAATGGAATATGTGAGTGGAGTTTATAGACAACATGTTTATTACTGTACTCTTAACAGCAATTTATTTGCCCATTCTGACCTCCACTCCTGGTATTATTGATGCTGTAGCAGTACCAGTTGAGATAAATGAAGACAAACCAGAATCTAAGCTGAGCTTTGTCACCCTGGTTTTATTTGTGTGCTTTGAAAAGACTCCTAATCAGGTCAGGATTGGTAGCAGTTTCTGGGATTTCAAAAAAACTATCTTTTAGCAGTGACCTACCAAGGAAAAGAAAGAACAATAAAAATTGGTTAGTGCTTTTGTTTGTGCTTTTATTTCTATAGAAAAATAGGGCATAAGAGAATTGGGAGTGCTTCATATAGCTCTAAAAATGAAATGTAAATTTTGGCTTTCCCTTTTTTTGCTGAAGAAATTGCAGGATGTCTCACATAGTGATTGTCCAACTCTTAGCTAAGATGGCAGAATTATCCAAACATTTAACAAGAGCATATTTTTTCCTACATATTTGTAGGCATTTCTACAAGACAGAATAATAATGCTCAAAGAACAGTAATAGTCTTAATGAAAAGTCATTACTCCTCTCAGCAAAGCAGACTTTATATATATTTGTATTACTCCAGTTATTCAGCAAGTCTATTAGGATGAGCCCTGGAGTTACTAAAAAAGGAAAGTAAGAGTAATTATTGGGTAGAGGGAAATCTTTTAGGCATGGTCCATGCAGCATAAACAAGGGATGAAAGCAAATATAATTATCTTTTCCCCTTGACAGCATACCCTTAGATGGAGCTCAAGATATTTACTAGAGATGAAATATGGGGAAAAATATGGGTCACAGCCTGAGAAGAGAAGGAAAGATAAAAGAAGGTAATTTACATTATGGGCTCTATTTAGACTTCTGTTGTCTTCACTTGTATACATGTCTGACGTGGATGCCTTTGTGGACTGTTTGCAACTATTGATGAAACAAGCCATGGACCCATAACTGATGTACTGAGGTTGCTCTGACTGAAATACAACAGGATGTTGATCTTGATGGCAAATGGCAAGTAAGTCTGGATGTTAAATGAAACATTCATTAAAAAACCTCCCAAAGCAAACAATAAATGCTCTATACATCCAGGCTGAATGTGATCAGATCATGACAGCTGAAAGGACCACTACAAAAAAGGACACACCACAAATTGCTGTGGAGCAATTGACTAACAAAGGCTTACATGCAGAAGGCACAAAAGAAGATAATTTGGAGGAAATCATACATTTCTGTGTAAAATCTCTGCTTGTGCATTTTAACTGACAATTTATAATGGAAATCAATGGATAATGGCTGGGTTACCCTTATTTCTTCACTGATTTTTGTTTGTTTGTTTTTTTGAGGGGGGAAAGTCTACAGATCTTCAGCCCTGCATAGGGCAATCTGTCCACAGATTGAGTGTCCTGAATTATTCCAGACTGTTCCTGAATAGCAGCTGGAAAATAATGGCAATAAATTTTTTTTTTTTTTTTTAAAAAGGGATGATTCCATTTGGAAGACACAGTCTCTTCCCAGGTGGAGAAAGAAGCAATTCCTGATCCTAAACACAAAAGACACTGCATGAAACTGCTACCTGCATACAAACTGCAGTAGTGGGAATTGAGCCTCCAAGCAGGCAGAGCTCCAAACTGAGAAGGCTTTAAGTAGATGAGTGGGGTTTTTTTTCCACATACAAAAATGCTTTTTCGCCATTGTGAAAATCTATTATTAATCCCCCACCACTCCTTTTTCTGCAGCCTCTGCTCTGCAAGCGTTTGAACTCCTTCTCCCCCATTCCCTGTGAGGTCTATTCTGCCTCAGCTCAGCTCCTCAGCAGCTACTGGATGGTGGCAGCATGGCAGGGGAGCTGTGGGGCCGGGCAGCGTGGCAAGGTAGTGGTGCATTTCATCCACAAAGCATCAGTGAGCAGATGAGTGAACTTTGCCTGTTCCACCAGTAGGAAGGAGGCAGCAAAAAGATGGTGCCAGGGCTGCAATGCCCTGTAACTCCCACAGGCCTAGGCAAATCTCTCCAAAGTGGCTGTTTCACAGGAAGCTGAATGGAAAAAGCTCAGACTGCAGTAGAAGTCACCACTGCAATCTTAGTTGTTCTACCAGGTTTCAAGAATAATCTGAAATTCTCTCAAGAATACACTTGAAATGCATCATAACTTAAAAAGAGATGGGAGCACTGGTAGGCAAGTGTGGACAAAGGTTGGATGTAGACAAAGTGTAGGTACAGGTCTAAGGGTTACCACTCCAAGCTGTTACACAAGGCCAGGAGTGACAGAATCACCTACCTCAGGTTGTCACCAGGGCCACCTCCAGCCAAATTTCTAATGCTAGAAATACAAATCAATTGTAAAGCATCTTTATCATACAACAGCATCTTAATACCTGTGGGGTTTTTTTGCAGTTAGGGTGAACAGAAGCTAAGGGAAAATAATAAAAATTTTTAAAAATTAAAAAAAAAAAAAAAACCACCAACAAAAAACCCCAAACAAACAAAAAAACCCCAACAAACAAACAAAACAACAACAGTTTGGTAAAAATGAGAAATTAAAGTAATGGCTGGCAAACAACTCAAGCAGTGAATGCCACAGCTCCCTGGGTCTCTGGTGGGGTAGGTAGTAGCAAGTGCAATGAGGACATGCATTTTTGCAGTATAACATCAATCTTTTTGACCCAGTGTAACTGGTCTTTCCCCAGGTGATAGTTTCAGTGTCTCCCATAGGTTTTGTGAAGGATTTCTGGGGTGCTCAGGAGAGATGGGATCTGCTGTAGGAATAACTCAGGTGGTTGCTGATGGGTTTGGATTACAGGAGATCAACCAGTAGATAAGAGAGAAAAAATTAGACTGACTACTACCACCTTGGTTGCTGGCAGCTGCTCAGACTGTGCTCCCTGTAAAACCAGCAGTTAAACCCAGAGCTGCAAAGGGAAAACAGGTTTATACAAAGGCCCAAGAACAATGTATGTGGCAGAAGGGTGTTGAAAACCACCCTCTGACCCAGCTAAACAATAACTCCTCCTATAGTCTTAGGGTTGCCACAGACTGGTGAACAATTTTTCCACAAAGTGAGGTCTCTGGCAATGTTTTACATCACCTACAGTTGGCTCATGATGTTCAGGAAAAGAGCTATCAGAGAAAACTTCCCAAATCAGTGTGCTGATAACTCTTCAGCCCTCTTACTGAGCAATTACAGCTCCCAGGTGCTGGAGAATGTCTCATACCTCTCAAACTGAATCTAATTAATTTTCAGCAGAAGCTGTCCAGGCTTCCCTACATTAATGGACCTTAGATGTGACTGCCAGTAGTATTTTATATACATGCTAATATTTACCCACACCACTTCTGAGGAACAAAATTGAAGTGAGGAGGCACTGGTCAGTATAGGATGCTCAGCTGCTTCCTCATGGATGAGTTGGCCCATGATGGTGGCACGAGCTGACAGGAGAGCACAGCATTGGAGATTAATTGTTTCTAATGAGCAGCAGAAAAGGATGAACTGAAGACTGCCTCAGAAAATACAGCACTTTAACCCTCTGTGGTGTGAGTCCCCTCACTGGAAGCTATTTTTTCCCACACCTGAAAGGGAACTGGGGATTTATGCAGAGAGCTGTTGCCTGCAGCAAACTGAGAGGCATGATGGAGGCTCAGTTCACTCAGGAGGAATGGCTCCAACACCTTGTGAAACTCTGGTCCCATCATGAGTCCCCAAATCCAGCAGGAATTTGCATAAATCTTCCCTTCCAGGACAACTTTATTTTCTAATCCTGGAGCAATCTCCCTGTACCCTGAGCACTTATCCTGCACTACTGCAGCAGCTCTGCCAGGGCTGCTCACACATCAGTGTAAATTAGAGGGTAACTCCATGGGCTGTAAGAAGCACGTGGTAGATTTACACCTCTGAGCAGCCTGGGCTTGGGTATCTGTCATCTGGAAGAGCTTGTGTGAAGTGACACTCTCACCCTTTTTTTTTTTCTTTTCCCTTTCTTTGTTCTTTCTTTGTCAGTGCACCTTTCATTAAAAAAAAAAAACACAAAAACTTACAAAAAAACCCAGAACAAAACATCACCACACCCAAACTACCATTTTTGTGTTGCAGCTATCTGAAATATCCATGAAAATAGCAGCAAATGCTGGGACACTCAGGGTTTAGATCAGGTCAACAGCTCAGTGTCTCCCATCGTGTCTTTTGTAGGCAATTTTAGCAGGGTTCAGCAAGTTTGCCATCAGGGCCATCAGGGTTCATCAGGTCAGTGCACAGAAGGACACAGAAGTGCCCACTGGGATGGAGTCTTCTAGGCTGGGAGGACCAGTCCTCCTGGTGGCTGTCCACACTGGCAAGAAATGGAGGGAGAGAAGCAAATGAGCTGCAAATTTTAATGAAATGAATACTGGCAGTTTCAGAGGGCAGAGGAAGACTCAAGTGACTAGATCATTTGAATTAAACCCATGGAACCATCTTAGCTGAAAAAAAATAAAAGACACTGCAGAAGAAAAAAGTCAGCCACTGAGTTGTGACAGTTTGGTAGAAAATCATTACAGCTTTTCCTGGCTGTTTTCACGTCAGAACTGACCTACTTTTTTTAAATGCTAAGAAGGTGGGGATGTTACTGAGCTGCAGAAAAATCAAGCTATCCCAGGCTGGGCAGAATTTGGAGGGAATACTTCTTGTTGAAGTCAACTCAGATTGAGCTTGTTGCTTGTGGGGAAACTATCTGGAGGATCTTGGTTTGTATTTAGGGCTGTGGGATGAGAATCTTTTCTGGAGAGGGATGGGGAGCCCTGTGGGGGGAGGCTCTGTGCTGCATGAGCCACCAGACAGATGCTTCTGGGCAGATGTCGGTCACTTAGAGACTGGTGGCAACAGAGAGCACTAATTAGGGCATCAAATCACTAACCATAGAAAAGAGATCAATGTGCTTTGTGACACCAAAAAAAAAAAAAAGAAGGTTTGTGCTGTGCTGTTTATTTGGACTCATTCACTTTTCTCCCTGATCAAAGACACAAGGCTAAGAAATGCTTTGCTAGAAACCCTCAAGCTACAACTACTCCAAACATTTTTGTTCAGTTCAGCAGTTGCTCCATAAATTTTCCCTAAAGATTTCAAACTTTGATAAGAGACTTTGGGATTGTTTGTATTTTCCCCAAAATGGGAGAGGATGCTGTATTCCACCTGGTTGTTTTTGTACACTGAGACCACAATCCCTGCAGTTTAGCTATTTCTTAATATTTTCTACTGAACATACCCTAAATCACATAAGCTAAAAAAGTATTTAATTTGGAAGATTTATCATTAAAGTAATTTAAATTGTATTTAAATAATTAAACATGTAAAAATACATATTTTACTTATTTTATATATTTTTTTTACACAGTAATATAAATACAATTACAAATACAGTAATCATGTTCATACATAGATGAGAACAGTATTTTAATAAATTTCAATGCTTTAGTGTTGAAGTAACTCAACTCCAAGCCGTAATATATATTTGTATAAAGTAATATAATTTGAAATAATTCTTTACTCAAAGAAAATTATTTACAAAACTTATCTTTACAAATAGTTAAAATCCTTCCTCTGGTGATAAAAGTCACATATCTTTGACTAGATCATTTTACAGGGTGGTGTCTTTTTCTGTAAGAAGCAGCTGCTCCAGGGAATCCTAAGCACATCCTTACTTTAGAAGACTGCATGAGCCACCCGAGAAGACAGTAGTGGAATCAAAACAGACTATTGCACACTGTAAGTTTCCTTAAATAATATATCTTATAATAGTCACCAAGAAAAAAGCAGGACAACCTTACATGCAGGAAGAGCTACTTAACAGAGATTTGCTTGTCTTATTTTGTTTGGGTTTTTTTGCCCATGTATTACTGATAAAGAATGTGTGGACATGGGAAAATGTCGTCCTATGAGAAGTCTCATTAGCAAACTGCTTGAGTGCTACTATATGGCATTAGTGCAGCTGGCACAGTTCCTGAGAATAGAATTATTCATTGCCATGGTTACCCATGCTAGAAATATTACCCTCTGCAATCACTGTAAACAAAGTTCCTTTCACAACGGTGTAAAAATTAGAATGCTTTAAGCAATTAAAGGAAATTATAAATTGTATAGAAGTGGAAGTTGTGCTTTGTAAGCACTATAGCTTTTCTAACACTGGAGGGGTTTGAAAAACCTCTGCAAAGATCCAATCTTATCCCAGACTAAACGATTTGCAAAACCCTCATTCACCACCCTCAAGAGTAGAGTCAGAGCCTAATGAGAGCCAGAGCACCTCTGCAGCACACAAGCCCTTCTGCAGGTGATAGGTCCTCACTGGAAGCTCGATGTTAAAACCACAAAGAGGTTCTGATAATAGCTGCAGGAGAGAAAGATGAGAGATGAGTCATTATCACACGTGGTGCTGACAGAGCTCTCCTGATGAAGAGTACCCTCTAATTTCCATCAGACCTTTAAGTCATAGTGGGGAATGGTCCCTGGAGCTAGCACAAGCTTGGACAGAAACAGTAGCCACAAACTGGACTCTTCTCCTGCACCCATGCTTGGATACCTGAAGCAGAAGATACTCCAACAAGTGACATTTGTGCTGTGCAAACAGCCAGTGGGGAGGTGGGCCAGTTCACATGGAGGCAGGCAGCAAGTAAGTGGGAGAAACAGAACTAAAATACAGGTGTCCTTTGGTCCTGCATGTATCTTTTCCACTTGACCACACTATAAAGCCATAGAAGCTGTGGCTGGCACAGCACTAGCCTGGAGAGACTCTCATCCAGCTGGGGGTCCACAGCAGAGTACAAAGACACCTTAAATCATTTGCTTTTCACAGTTGAGAACTCGCTGGGCTGCTGCCTCACGTTTCATAAAGGAAATTATCTCTTCATGGGAGTATCTAACAGGAAAATTAAGGGTAATCTGGGACTTGGAGAAAAGCAGCAGTGTTCACAGGCACTGGCAGAAGCAGCAGCTACACTGTACCTGCTGCAGGGAGGCACGTGGAGCTCATTCAGGCCACTGCACCAGTTTGTGGTAGAAAAAGCTGGTGCTGCTGCTTAGAAAGAATTCTTTCCACTTCTCCCACCACTGCTCCATCATCTCTCAGCCCTAAGCCACCACACACAGTGGTTTCTATGTCCCTTCTCTCCCTGTTGGACAGCACATGGTCCTAAAAGTCCTCCAGGTTCATTGGGGTCCAGGTAGGCACCCATGCATGCCTGCTATGGGCCAAAGCAGGGTGTATGGCTTAGAAGGGACAGTCCCTGACCCCAGTACCTTTCTCCAGTGTGGTTCTGGTACTGCTGTGACCTGTAACTCTTCTAGGAAACATCTCTCTTGTTCAGGATGGAGAATAGGAGGCTTAGGGGGATCTCATCAGTGTGTATAACTACTGAAGGGAGAACTGCTTTTCTCCTGCACAGAGACAGGACCAGAGGCAATGGACACAAACTGAAACACAGGAGGTTCCCTCTGAACATCAGGAAACACTTTTTTACAGAGCACTGGAGCAGGTTGCCCAGGGAGGTCTTCCCCCTCAAAAGTCATCTGGAGATAGTCCTGGTCAGCTGGCTCTAGGTGTCCCTGTTTGTGCAGGGATGCTGAACCAGATGACCTCCATAGGTGCCTTCCCACCTCAACCCCTCTGTGATTCTATGGCTCTGGAAGGAACAGTCCCAGGACACCTAAGAGGAGGGGGCTTGCCAAAGTGGAGGCCACACTCAGGTGACTGGGCTGAGAAGCCCTCTGGACACTGCTCTGGGATCAAAACCAGTCACTGAAACAGAGTCCACAGCAAAATCTTGTGAAATTAACTATCATGTCCCCCATGGGATTTAACATCTAATGAGCAGACCTCAGCAGCAGACAGTTTTCCAGGGATCTAAGGCAGCTCTCCTTCTGAGTTGCTGCCAAAGGCAGTTGCTCAAATCCCTGTCCAAGGAAGCACCCAGCTCTCCAACTCTGACCCTTCAATACAGGAGAGAATAAAGCCAGCCAGGAGCTGATTAAAAACTACCAGAGCACAAAGTACCACATGATTTGAAACAAATGCTTTCTGAACTGGGTTTCCCAGTACCTCCATTGCATAACACCGTGCTCCTGCTGCCTGCTGGGTAAGACAGGAAGGTGGAAGACTTCAAACCTCATGGGGATAAAATACATCTCATTGGGCTGTTCTCCTTCTCTTAACTTTCTTTTTGAGCTTGCCCAATAAAAAATTTATTACCTAACACCTAAAATTTCCTCAGCATTTCCCTTACATTTCATAAGGAGCATTTTTTCTTCCTGTCTTTTAGTGAAGCATAATGTGTAGCCACTGAACCTCAAAAGACTTGGATGTGGGAATAATTTCCTTGGTGGTAACAAGCCATACAAACAATTTTCATTAAAACAAAGACATATCACTACCTTGAAGTTACAATGGTGCCTCTCCTTCCAAACAGACACTGCATAAGTATCCACAATAGCATTTTAATGTGTTTCTGTGAAATACCTCCACTGCTGGAAGCTATGGACAGCAACAGACTGCTTGTTCAGGTAGGTCATTAGTCCAAGCAATATATCAGTTCCTACATTGCCCTCTTCCAGAACCCCATCACTGTGAGAGGCTCAACACATCAAATCCCAAGGACAGTTGCTTTCTGGCTGTATGGTGGGAGCAATGAATAACTACTGCTGCCTTCCCTAGTGGAAAGTAAGAGAGGAAGTAGAACAACCCCTTATGACTGGTGTTAGTTACTACTCTGGTATTTTTTCACTTAGTTTCACTAAGTTTTCACTTAGTGTGGCCATCAGCAGGTCAGGACATCACAGAAAGGCCTTGTGGCAAGAGTATCATAGCCAGGCCTAAGGATCTAAGGGTAGATATAGGTTATCAAGAGGATATCAAGAGGCTCAAGATGTTTTAGCCCCCACGTCTCTTCTTCTCCTGCCCCTGGAAGAGGAATAATCTCCACTGTGGGGCTTCGGTGAAGTATGACTCCCCTCTCCTGCAGCTCCATGATTTTGCTGATTCTCCTTGTTCCTCTCCTTTAATCTCATTTTGCAGAGCCCTGGGAGCACCAGTACTATAGCCAGGGAGATGGCAAGGCAGTTCCATGGACCTTCTTCAGCCAAATTCTCACCCTGGGAATTTACCACTGCCATCCTACACACAAAATACAGGAAAGAGGGCTTTTTCTCTCCTCTTCTCATTCAGGCTATGGCCACATCTGTCACTGGTGAATCTCTGCACAATGAGGGCAATAAGAGAGTGCTGCAGTTGCACCTTGCCCCTGCACACATCTCAAATTGCTTACCAGGCAGTGGGATAAAGTCTAAAGCATTTGGCTACATGAAACCTTTTTTGTAGAAGGATCACAATCCCCATTTAGAGGTGGAAAAAGCAAAGAGGTGGAGTTTTTCACTGAAGGTCACAGAGGATGTGTGAAAGGCTATCACAGCCTGACTCTAATTCCTTGCCCTGTTCTCCAACCACTTTCCTCATTCCTGAGCCATGTTAAACAGCTCTGTAACAGAACTAGGAATCCTTGAGAAGCCCTGCAGAAAAGCTCTAGGGAGGAAGGAGTGAGTTCAGTGATGCAGAGAAAGACAAGGAAAAAAGCAGCCTGCAAGCCTCACTGTGGCTTTTAAAGTGGTCTTTACCTCTGCTCAGCATCTGGGGCAGGGGCTGGCACTAGTACACCAGAGCATTAGTGATCCTTGCTGCACCAGATCAATTCAGGAGTGAGAAGGTCTGCAATGGCCATGGGAGCTGCCAGTTGGTAACCTCTCCAAGAAGCATGATGTCTTGTGCTTCTGCACATCACCCAACTGGAGAAAAACAGATGTGACAAGATAACATTGAAATGAAATCCCAAAGGGAAAGAGAAATCAGGGAGCTTGTTAAGAAGCTCATTGCCATCTGGAAGGCAGGAAGAGGCAGGAGTCTGTGAGAAAGTGGCATCTCTGGGGAAAGCCTGGGTACTGCAGCTGGCACAGTGAGATGAAAGGATGGGCCTGCCCTGCCCTGGAAATCAGATCAGAGAGTGAAGGGAGGGTTGGCTTTTATTTTCAGGAGACTTCAGGGTATGTAGCAGAATCTAAAATAATCGCTTCGTGCTGATTGTTGTCCTTGGCAGGAACAGTAACTTTGTGGCCCAAAGGTTTTAACTGAAGATACAAGGGGGAAATGAGAGCACATTGGGCCCTTGATTTGTTAATAGGAGTCTTTTGTGCTGTTCATTGGTTCAGAGCCATCTCCTAGGTCTTAACCCTTTACTCCTGAGTTGCCATGAAAACATTCGGTCTTCCTTGACTATGCGTTTTATTTGTCAGAGGTAAGAATCATTCTTTCTGAGTTTTCACTAAGCTCCCATCATTGGTGCTAAATCTGGGGCATGGAGAGGGAAGCAGAGGCCTACGCCATGGTAACAGATGCCTTTGAATTAGTAACTGGTTTTCTAGTAACTGATATTTTCTGTAATTCAGCCCAGTGAACACCAGCTTCACACTGGCCCTCTCTTTTGGAAATGAAGTACAAAAGGCTTTTGCTTTTGGTTAGTCATGTAAATCCTCAGATGAAGCCTATTCTAACAGAAGGGTAGTAAAAGGCCTTGCTATAAATAGAGCTGCGTGTTTGCCTGCACTGAGGCAGAAATGTAAGGTTTCATAGCTCAGATAGAGGGTCCTGATCATTTCAGAGCCAGTGGCTGACATTTGCCTTTATGCTTGTGCTCTGATGTCTGTTTTGTTTCCTGATACACTAATTTCTTTTAAATCAGTCTGAATACATGTTACATCTCGAGAGAGAATTAAGTTCTGGCTTCAACAAGTTAACTGTGTAATCTGGTCCAATTATTTGGGGTTTTTTTTCCATAAAACTTGCGTATCTATGGGGTTTTCTATCAGACTCTAGAAAACAAACAAATTACAGGCAGATTCAACATAATTTAGTGATGATAGACATAAATATTCTAAGCCCCTGAGAAAGCAGGAATAGGTAGCTCTGTGAAGGATGCAAGCAGCAGTTCTTCAGTTGCTGCGTGTGAGCATTTCTTACTGATTTGAAAGAAGCTGTTTAGATGCAGCAGCTGCACAATCAGACCCTAAATGGGGCATGATAAGGACTGGAGAAGGTCTAATTGGAAGGATCAAAAGTTTAATTTCTCAACATGGGTGGGGAGAAAGCCATCTATAAGCAAAAGAGTTGTGGGACTGATTTCTTCACTCTAAGTGCTGCATTTTTGTATGTTTGTTATCTGTCAGTAAACAAACTGTTAGTATAGAATGTGAGGGTAGAAAATAAGAGGAAGACAGTTGTAGATGTAATATACCCCTACTGTAAAGAAGATAGACCAAAACTAGTTGAATTATTTCTTGTCTCTATTTTTCCTTAAGAAATACTCAGAACAATCAATTTGTTTTTTGTTATTTTTTTTTCTGATCATCTACATTATTTTAGTAGAACAGATATTTTTTTTTCATGCCTACTTTAGATTATGGCCAGTAACTTCCCAGCAATAATCAGAAGAGGGTTTTTCACTACTTGTATTTACTAATACACAATTTCCTTTATTTATTCAAACCTTTTTTTTTTTTTGTGGAAAAATAGTGTTTTCATCTTTACAAGTGAACAAATGGAGTTGGGCAGGAATCAAACAGATTTGCTTTATATTACATCCACATTTAGCATAATTTCTGTCCTTAAAATATTGCTCAGTCACAAGATTTTGTTTACTTTGCATTTTGCATGTCACCCTGCATGTTTCCAGCACTATGCAAGGAGCTCAACACCATTTGTTCCCACACTGCAGCCTACAGCTAAGTGATTGTGACAATTTATCATAAAACCTCAGACCACAAGTTCTGAGCAGCACCAAAGCTAGGTACAGACAATTTTGTGGATCAGACTTTAAAATGTGGTACCTGCAGCCTTCTGTAAATCAGGTTGCAACTGCCTGGAAAGGAAGCTGTGGCAGAAGGACTTGAACCTCCCTGGTCCACACCAGTGTCTTGTCAGAAGACACAAGCACTCCATCCCCTTGGCTCTAGGTCACCTCACCTGGGATTCAAGTGTGAATAGAGTCATCTTGTGAAAGATCTTTTCATAAGGACACAGAATCATCATGGGCTATTGGTTAGTCTTTGGAGTAGTTGTGAGGAGTTCTACTTCAACAGACTCCATGCATTTGTCTTGTTCTATTTAGTGCATTAACTATGGGACTCCATCTATATATTTTTAAAAAACACTGATTTTTCTTAAATATAATAACATTTTCTTTCAATACCCATATTGGTCCAGGACAAATCTCTTTCATTAGTCAGAAAAGGAGACCTCCTGTTCCCAGGTCCTAACTGAATAGCTGATTTAAGTAAGAAGAGTTTTTGCAGAGCAGAAGGAGTGGTATGTCATTAGAGATGAAGCAGGTTCTCAGCCCTCAGATGCCACAGCAGCATCCCTTGCTGCTGAAATAACCCTTTGCAAAACCTTTGAGCCTCCTTCCCATCCCCCTCAGGGCACTGTGGAATGGTTTTAATTGGAAGCAGATGTGCAATGTGGTAGGTAGGAGCAGGTGTCTGCTTTTTGTGAGCTCCTAGTAAATAACTCCTGTACTATCACTTTGAAAGGGAAAAATGCCATAGTTCAAGGGAAAGGATTTAAAATGAGACAAGTACTCAGGCAGTTGACTGGCCCATCAGTCTTGCCAATATTCCTTACCAGTTATTAGGAGTCAAGAATGTTGTCTTCTCCTTCTTGCTTGATAGAGCTGCAAAATGGATGGAGCATTCATCTTCAAAGAATGGGTCACAGGAAGATTTCCAGGACATCACTCCCATTGCAAACACTTTTCCAGTAAGGTAGCCATGAAAATCAGAGAGATGTACTGTTGGGAATGACTGATCTTGGTTTTAAGTGGGAGGGGACTTTCAGCTCAATATTAGAAACTCAACCTCTTCAATACTTGGGCCAAGTCTACTGGGTTCAGGAAAGTTTGGGGGTTTTTTTCTGTCACAGTGGATCTGCCAGGATACTGTGGTCTGGTTTTGTGGAAACTATTAACAACTGCATCACACAGATCTAGTTACCAAGATTCACAAGGTTGCCATACTTCTGCCCTGCACTTCTTGCAACCCCTTTGCTCCCCAAAATCCCAGTATCTGTACTTGGACAAAAGCAAGGTAATCACAAGGCAATCTTCTGTAACAGGGAATAATTTAAACTGTGACTCTTCTGATTCCAGATGCATAGGACAAAAGCTATGAACATGCAATAGGGAACATAGACTGAGAAGACCTGAATGTAAAAATGCTTGTGCATTAAATCACTGGGAAAACACTTCTTCAGCCTCATTCCAACTAGTGGAAAAGGAATTTGTGAACATAGGTCCAATTTGGACTGTGTTGACATGTCCCACTCCTTACTTGAATAATGAGTTTTTTAGACCTTTTGTTTTGTTCTTTGAAAACTTCTGACCATTCTACTCCAGTTCTTATTCTGGCTGGTTCAGTATCTTCTATGGCCAAGTAGTAACATTAGGTTCTCCTCCCACTCTGCACTGGTGAGGCCCCTCCTGGAGTACTGTATCCAGTTCTGGGCACCCCAGTTCAAGACAGGTTGCTACTGCAGAGAGTCCAGCACGGAGACACTAAGATGATTAAGGGAGTGGAGCATCTCCCTTATGAGAGGCTGAGGGAGCTGGGGCTCTTTAGACTGGAGAAAATGAGACTCAGGGGTGACCTCATTAATGTCTATAAATAAGTAAAGGGCAAGTGTTGGGAGGATGGAGCCAGACTCTTCTCAGTGGCATCCAGTGATAGGATAAGGGGCAATGGGTACAAGCTGGAGCATAGGAAGTTTTCTGTAAACATAAGGTAAAACTTTTTTGCTGTGAGGTGACAGAGCCCTGGAACAGGCTGCCCAGGGAAGTTGTGGAGTCTCCCTCTCTGGAGACATTCAAAACCCACCTGGATGTGTTCCTGTGTGACCTGCTCTAGGTGATCCTGCTGTGGCAGGGGGTTGCACCAGATGATCTTTCAAGGTGCCTTCCAACTCCTAATGTTCTGTGATGGAAGGACCCTTAGCAGGGCAGTGCTACTTAGCCAAGTAAATAAACTTAAGGACTAAAACTAGGCTGATGCAAATGCTTTATGCATCTTCTAAATGCAAGAAATGTAGAGAAAGGAGCAAAACAGAGGTTCTAATAAATGTCACTTCATAGCCATAGCAGTCAGGTTGCAGTTTTAAAGGTGGGAAAAGTAGACTGTATTTTGCAGCTGTCACACAGAAACTGCAACTCCAAAGTCAATTTGTGCCAAGAGAAGCAGCTTCCCTGGTGGCTTCCTGTCCAGTAGAACCAAGAAAAGCTGATTTGAGAATTAGAATGAAACTCAGTCCAATTCCAAGTGGTCCAAGTGGTTTAAATAAATAATTTTAAAGCTGATGAAACAGAAGACCAGAAGACCAATGCTCTCACTTATGAAAGCCCTCCCCTAAGTAATGAATTTAGTCGTTATTCTATGACGTTATTAGTGAAACTGCTAAAGGCATTTCTACATAAAAATGAAAGTGCATGCATGCCCAAGTATTCTCTTTTATTCTATTTTGGGGACATAATTCCCTAATGTCTTGTTTTCAAAAGCCTAGCATTTTCCAGTGCACTGAACAGATTGGCTCTATCTCTAGCTCAAACATCAAAAAGCAACCTTCACGTACATCAGTGAAAAGTGACAACTGATTTTATTAACTCTATTCATTATAACACATAATATGACAGTGGGAATATTTTTGCTGAAAGATTTTTGAATGGAAGAAAAGTGCAGTTAGTCTGAGTTCCTTACATTCATTAGAAGCAAGACTATTGAAAACATCAACATTTACATGACACAGAAGCAAAACACCAGAATCAGTGCCAATAAATACACAAAGTACCAAAATAAATATTTACAGAATTAAAAATATAATAAACACTGATTAGTATATCCTTGTGAACTGCCAGGGAAGAAAGACATCTATTGCTATCAGTTAGGTTGGAAATACGTCAAGAATACAGTGATTTGAGGAGACACATGCTCATCAAAGTTTGTAAAGGTGGAAAGGAGCAGAGTGTGTCTAACAGTCTGTTATAAAAATCCCTCCCAGAGCACTGTGAGCTTTCACTAAGAAAAAGTTGGTGCACACAGACTCACCAGATTATTAGCAAACCATTTAGATAAGAAGAGCTCATTATCTTGAATAGGTCACATGCTACCTTACTGGAGGCGTCTGACACAAGAAAATAGGAGGGATAATTGTAATTAACAGTGATCTGTCAGCTATAGCACATTACAGAAAAAGGTTAAGTGACTTCTAACAGGACACATCTGTCCCTTTCAGCACCCGGGAAACCCCAAGAGCATTGGTTTCTCAGATGCAGTGTGGAGCAGTCCCTGCTACATTTTCCTCAGACTCACCATGATACATATGCAGAGTTAGGCTGTGACAAAAGACTGAAGCCATGCTGTGTTTCCTGGACTTACTATATCTGTATTTTCCATCAACCACATGAACAACTCATCCCTCATTTCAGTAAGGCCATGAGCCTCAACACTAGAGCTTTTCTGAGACAGAGACTCTGACAAACGTAGCAAGGAAAATTCATATGGGGCCAAACTATGGGATTTTCACTCAACAACAACTGACACCATTAACAGATGCACTGATTTCAGTGGTGGGATACTGGTGGGCTGCAGAACTCTCCAGCTGTTGCAATCGGTCCCAGAGCAGAGAATTTACTTCAGTTTCATACAAAGGCTTTGCTCTTGCTCCCTGTTTTGAAAAGCAGGCTAACACTGTTTTTATCAAGCCACAGGATCACATGAGCTGGTGGTGCTGCCTCATGGTGTGTCTCACACTCCCTCCCCACCTGCCCCTGGGCTGCAAGGATGCAGCCAGTGCTCACCATCCTGCCAAAGTCTCTGCTCCCCCCTGGCAAAACGAGGATGGAAGAGCAGTGAGATGTCACAGCTCAGTGCTGGACTCCAGGGGTTTGTGGAAGTCTCTGTGCTTAAACTACCTTCAGAAACAAAGGCACTGGGCACTGCTCAGGTGTTGCACGTTGCACACTGTAGCCCACTGGAAGGACACCCAGGCTTCAGCACACCCAAGCTCACAGTCTGTCTCCTAACTCAGTGCAACACAGCAAACCAAGAATCAATGCAAAACGAAGGAGCCAGATTTTAGAGGCAAACATTTAATTATTTTTTCACGAGAATAAGAGGTCCAGCCCTTGCTTTCATCCCATCTCCCAGCCAACCTACCAACCCTGCCACCCCAGCACAGCACCACTTCTCTGGCTTTCCCTGCTGCTGCCCACTCTGGCAGACACCTCCTCATGGTGACATCCTGCACCCCCCTTCTGGGACCACACAGCTAAGTCTCCCAGTGACAGTGTTGTGCTCCCCTAGTCCATGGGGTGCAGGTGAGTTGGCTCAGACCTTCCCCTTTGCTGTCATGAATCAAGAACCATCACCAGATGTGTAGCTTTTACATTTTAGAGTCAGGCTTAATCCAAAGCATATGCAGCCAATTTTCTTTTATGAGCACATTATGTTCAAAGCTTACAATGCATCTGCATGAAAAGCCCGTGGAAACAACCCCATACTGAAATAGCAACTGTTTTGATACAACATCATCCAAAATAATAAAAATCTACTCAAGATCATACCATTCAGTCCCTACATACACTCTCCCCAAAAACAGACTTATAAATGTCACTGTGTAATAAAGGGAGGCATCCTTAGTTACCATACCAAAAAATATGAACAACACAGTAAGCAGGGGTTTTAGTGCTCTGAAAAGGATCTGGTCCTGGTTTTGCCATTACAAGTTAAATTAAGGAAGGCAGTGATTGTGTTATCTGTAATTTAAACATGCTGAGCATTGGAGTTATGTGCAGGAGTGGCTGCTTAGTAAGATGGAAAAACAAGGGAAAGACATGTTTTGCATTCAGATCAGTGATAATACTACTACAGTGGTATAAAAGACTGCACAATCACCTGAATAATGTTTATCTTTTTAAAAAGGGAAGACTTATTTAAGAAACACTTCCTATTTCCTTAAGATTAAGAGATTAAGGACCACTGCCATTTCTTATTGGAGTCAGCAGAAGCCTTGCCACAGCAGAACTGGACCTCTGAAAGAGATTGTCATGTTGGCAAATTCCAGTTTTCTAACTTTGTGGCCATAGCTGGATTAGCTTCTATCTCTCAGCATTGCTTGCATGTGATGTTAAAGCAATCTTTATTCTTCAAGCCATTGCTACGAGAAGCTTTTCAGCCTAGCAGCTAAACTCCTTGCCCATGAAGTACATAACCTTTTCCTCTCTTCACTACAGCTTTGGTTCTATTAATTCAAATATGTACAGAAAGGAAAAAGAAAAGCAGTTTTTACCAAAGGTAAAGAAAAACTGGGCACAGTCTCCATAACAAACAGCTTCTGGGACATGCTTCACTGCTAGGTCTGCAAAATTGTACACAATGCAAAAAGTGGAAAGATATGTCCCACTCTGGACAAAGGATCACTCAACAGCCTCACCTACTTGTATGAGATCACACAGCAGAGATCTCCCTTTTAAATGTATTTGTTGATTAATCTAAAGGTGAATTGATTTTTCCAAGACCAAGAAGCAGGAGCAAAGACCTCCTGAAGAACACACTGGCAGCATCTTCTCTTTCCTAGTGCTGGAAGGCTAGATCAAAAATCTTGGTTTCCCAAGCAACTGAAGTATGGCTGAGAGGGAATGAGAGACATAGAGAAAAAAAAATAATAAAAGGGGGGTGGGGTGATCCCAGGCCACTGTTTTGGATGGAGAAGCCCTCTAAGGCAAGAAAGGCTTTAACAACCTGCTTTTGCAGGAATAAAGGCCCCCAGGACATGGCTCAAGTGGCTATAGCTCTTATTCCTTTGCATATGACAAGTCCTCCCATTTCTCTCTCTGTGAAATGAACCTAGGAAAAACCAAATCAATGCTGGCTGTTCCTGGCCAAAGTGCTCACAAGAAAGACAAGATGTGAGTTAATGATGAGATAAAGAATTCCTGTGAGTCAAACTAAAAATAATACTGTTCCCTGAACACAAATGGCAAGACAGAGTCAGCTACCTCCTGCCCACAGTAAACAGCACGTGGACTGATGACAAGGGAATCCCATCAGCCCATCCCTCAATGGAAGGGAGGGATGATCAGCAGGAACCAGTCCCAGGCCACTGAAGACAACTAGCAGTGTATCCTCAGCATTGAATCTCAGAAGACTCAGTTGTTGTGCAATTCTGCTCGGACACGTGGGGTTATGTCATTGTAATGAAAACATAAACAAAGGAAGAGGAAAAAAAAAAAAAGTCAAAATAATAGAAAAAAACAAACAAGCAAAACAACAAAAACCCACGTGCAGAAGCTCTCTGGTGTAAACTCTGCCAAAACCCATTTGCAGCATCTTGGAGTGAGTGCCACTTTATTTTTCCAAGACAGAAGCCTCAGCCTTTCATATCAGTAGCTATGAAAATTCCTTTTCAGACACCTTGCTTAGAGTCCCCCATTGTGTCTGGTAGATAATGATCTGCCTTCCAAGTGGCTATTGTTACTGTGAACTGTCTGTTTTACACTACTGTCTTGGTGAAAAGCCTTTTCTGAAAGTAGTCCATTAGAGAAGGAAAAAAAAAACAAGCTCTGAGCCCTATGTAGCAGAATCAATGGCTCCCTCTGATTTACTATAAATTTAAGAAACAAGGTTTTGCTTTGCTAAGCAAAGGCTGATAATTTGGCTCATCTGCACTTCCAGCATCTTACTGAAAATGCCATCTGTACCAGACATTTTGAAGACTTTGGTGCAATATTCACTTAGCTTAGATAAATAATTTAGTAAGACTCATTAAAAAATAATCAGTGAATTAATTTTCATAGTGTACATTTAGGCATGTAATTTTCAGTCCTCTACAACCCTGAATGGCCGTGAGGATATTCACAGTGGATGAAGAAAATGCTGGTGATTGATGGAATAAGACTGAATATAGATTTTTCTTATTCTAGTAATGGAATTTCTTCTGAAATCTACTATGTGTGTTTGAGTCCTATTACTGGCAAGAGCAAAATGCACTATAGGGAAAGTAAGACCCTTTATGTCTGTTGCAGGCCACACATATAGAACAGGAAGCTTAACTCCTATCATGACAAAAGAAGTCCACAAAACCATCATTTCATGCTACTGAAAGGAAATCTTTTGTGCTGATATATAAGACAGGAATGTATACCACTGAAATCACTGTAGATAGCTACAAAACACTACGCAATATATAGAAATACCCTAAGAACATACAAAATTTACCAGTAGTGACCTGAAAGTGCAAGGAGTACATATAACTAAATGCCACATCCTGATCTATAAAATCCTTTATGACTGACATACAAGCTGATAATTACAAAGCATCGTTCAGATCACATAAAGTAACAAATAAAACAAATAAAGTATTCTTTAAGAAAAACAAAACATTGACAGCATTGGGAATGTTATCTTTGGGACTCAGAACACTGTTTCTACTTTGATACCTATCAGAGCCAAGGAAAATATATGCTTGAATAGGGTAACACAAATAAGAATGCAAACCACCACAGAATGCCTCAGGACTATTACCTCTTTATGTCTCAGCTTTGAAATCCAGCAAGCCATTATTTGTTTGTTCTTAGGCATCTCACAGTATTTACAGGGATCTTTCAGGAATTAAATATAGGTCTAAAGAAAGCCTTTGAACCCCCTTCCAGTGATTCATTGTGGGGACTTAAATATATTTCTGTGAAAATTGAAAGCCCTAGTAAATATTAAATTTTTTTTTTTTCACCTTCGAAATAAAAAACATATATGGCTTAAAGCCAAAAGTTAGCTTTATGAATACAAAGTTAATTTGAGCATTAAATTGTATTTCTACTCCCATACAACCGTTACCCTGAATCAACGTCAGTACATCGCACTGATTCCGAATACTGACACCCTACTACAAGCTACTTTCCCATTTTCCTTTTAAGGATATGATTGTCCTTAAAATATGTACATAGCAAGCAGCCAAACAAACCACCCAGAGATTTGCTAAATGTGCTCAGTGCTGGGGATGCGACAGAAAGCTCGAGCAAGGCGCCGGGGAGCACCTGGCCTTGGCAGGCAGCGCGGCCTCCCGCCCACCCCGCGCTCGGCCTCCCGCCCACCCCGCGCTCGGCCTCCAGCCCGGGGCTCCCTGCTCCACCCCAGGGGTTAGCACCGAGGAGGAAGCTGCCTGCCAGCATGCAGAGCATGAGGGGGAAAATGGGGCAGAAAACAAAGGAGAGAGAAAATGAAGGGAAGCCAAAGCTTTTTAATGACGATTCATGTTAGTCATTAGATGACAGGGAGCTAGTCTAGTGTCACTCTACTGTTTTCTCAACGCAGACAGGCCACAGTGCAAACAAAATGCATGTGATGAATAATTAGCCACACACGATTTCCATGGAGATGGCAGCTGATGTGTTCTAATGGTTTTGAAGATGCTCGACTCTTGCTACCTGGACTCAGTGCTTCCAGTTTTTATGGTACCACCCCAAGCTCACCACATCCTCCCTTCCCTCTCAACTTCCAGTACCGTCCAGAACTGCACAACTCATCCTCACAACAAGATGGGGAACTATGATTTTTCTGTAGAACTGTCATGCAAGGAAAGACGTGTCCCTTACAATCAAACAAAAACAAAAGAGGAGAAAAGGGAACGTTAGGGCTGAGGACCAGGGTAATATTCCATGTTCTGTACACTCATCTTTTCAAGGGTATTTCAGCTTTTAACTTTCTAAAAAGCACAAGCAGAGTCAGGCCAAATGCAAATCCCTTTTTTTGGGGGGGGCAAAGGAAAGCACCGCCAGCGTTGTCTGGAGACAGATCTAGAGCACATCCCCTCTGCCGTGCGTGGGAGTGTGCACACGGCTGTGCTCACGGGAGCACCGGGAGGAGGAGTGCTCCCACTACACATGCATATGTACAACACGTCTGCGTAAGCAGGCATGTAGAAAACCACACATGGACAAGTTAGAAAGAACACATATCAAATAATCTCCTTTGAAGTGTATTAAGGTTCTTACTCAACCCATGAAGGCAGGGACTAATCGGAAAAACTACCACTTTCTCCCGACTCACCGGGGCATTGCGGTTCGCTGTGAAATCCTGCAGGAATCTCCCAGCTAGATGCCAATGTTACCCTTGTGACTACAAGGTCATTTCCCCAGTGAACCATACATACACGTACATACAATTCTTATTATGGTATTTCCTGGCTTTTTATGGTTTATCTACAACCTTAATATCCTTCAAATGTATATTCAGTATATTTATTATCCTTTTTTGCTTTCGGTTTAAGAGACAATAAAACCAACTGCTATGTAAGATCAGACCCATTAGCTTCAATAATGTGAATTTAGGATTCTCTGCATAATATAGACTTGTCTATTTTTTAAATGTATATTATTTTTCAGATACACTGGAGCATATATTTTATATTAACTGCGGTGTGATGATTAAATATTTATATCAAAATATTTTGTAAATACATAACATTTACCTTTAGACTCCAGTGATTTTTGGAGCTTTTTCGGTGTATCATAAAAATATGTCCTCAGGCACATTAAAACCCTATTAAATTTCTCTGAAATGTTGTCAATGCCCAAGTACAGCAGCCACTATTCGAAAAGGACCTGGCCATTAATACATTTCTCCTAAGATCCAAGCTCATCACACCATTTTATGTACCACTAGCTTACCATATTTTTCTCTCTTAAAATTATTCTGACATTATTACGAATGAAAATAAAAAGCAATGAGAACCCAAACTTCCTTTAAATAGTCCAAAACTAATTTTATATATTTTAAAA
>JAOEGS010010656.1:0-13959 GCA_025447755.1 Corythornis vintsioides
TCTATTCTATTCTATTCTATTCTATTCTATTCTATTCTATTCTATTCTATTCTATTCTATTCTATTCTATTCTATTTTATTCTATTCTATTCTATTCTATTCTATTCTCTATTCTATTCTGTTCTGTTCGTGCAGCTCTGTCCCATGCTCTCCATCCTACTGCAGATTCTGGGAGGAGGCCTCCAGCCCATGGAGGGGAGCTTGGAAAGGCAACAATCTGCAGATGAGAGTGAATCCTCCAAACTGGAACAAAATAATGACTTATATCTGTATGGTGATGAGGTGTTGCTTCCATGCATCAGTGCCAATTACCAAAACAAGCCTTCTTCCTTCTCTTTCAACAAAAATGTAGCAGAATGCTCAGGATAACTACCTGCTGCAGGGTAAGGGGGAAAGGGACCAACAGCAGCAGAAGAAAGCAGGCAACAATGTAAATAGGTTAACAATGGAGCATTTAGAGAAAACAGAAAACACGCAGGCAGATGGCATGAATATTAGTGCATGAAAATGACTAACACTCTGAGAATTTCCCAGTGTACTTCTGACTGGTTTGGGCTTGCTTTTATAATTAATTTATGGAAAGCACCTAAATTGGGAATAAACACAATCTCACAAATCCCTTCTAATCTCTGCCTTTCTTTTTGAAATGATACCCTGAAGGTATAGTTTCTTATAATGATTAAACTGTTTTCCTTTTAAGAATTAAAAGGAACTTTTTTTATGGGATTGTGCAGAGCATTAGTGATCAGGACCAAACTCAGACTGTTTTAGATGCAATCTATTGTTTGAAATGCCCGGATGGGGGCATTTCCCCACTGGACCTCTGGATGCTAAATCTGCCAATATTTTAATTTTGGATTAATGTATTTTAATGCAAAATATGACCCAGTGTGTTGTCAGACACCTATTGACTCAGAAGCACCCTGACATTACCATAAATTTGAAATTTCCTTTAAAAGTTAAACAAACAAACAAACAAAACCCCAAAAAAACAGCAACAAAAAAAGTATTTTTCATTAAGTTACTGTTTCTTTCTGTCAATTAAAGCAACAGTCCCTTCCTGGGGCAGGAAGTGCAGGAAGTGCCCAGGGAGGTTGTACAGCCTGAGCAAGGGAGGACCTGGAGCACATGGGATGTCTTGGTCTCTGGGTGCAGGCAGGAACAAGCTGCTCAGCACAGCCCTACTAAGAGAAGCTTTGGGCTTTGCTCCACAGTTGCTGCTTCCCTGCTTCAGTTCCTACTGGTTCTCACAGTGGAGTTCTGCCTGTTACCACTGCTGCCAGGGCCATGGAGGGGAGAAGCAGCAAGGATCAGACAGGCACAGTAGTTGCCTGGGATGCTTTCAGCTGGCTCTGGTGTGATAAGGGTCCCCTGGGACAGCTTATACAACTTGTCACCCTGGGGAGTCATGATATCACAGTATCATTTTTGTTGGGAAGAAACCTTCAAGAACGTCAGGTCCAGCCATTCCCCAAGCACTGCCAGGGCACCACTAACCCATGTCCCTCAGGACCAGGACTTTGAAACCTCTTCAGGGATCACAGGGATTCCACCACTGCTATGGGCAGCCTGGGACAGGCCTTGATAAACTTTTCACTGTTGAGATTCTGGCCTCATCTTGACCCCTGCCCTTTACCTATTGATCAGCACTGATCATATTCCCCTCACTCTACTTTCTTTAGGCTAAACAGCTCCAGAACTCTCAGCCTTTCCTTGTCAGAAATGTTTCAGTCCCTTCAGCATCTTTGTAAAATGATTGGCACCACCTGTTGTAGTTGTGGCTGCTCATGGTACAACTCACTGGTCTCTCATGCTGATCTGCAAGATGGTCTTCTTCAACTTGCCCTTCCTCTGTGTCAAGGCTTTGCTAATCATTTACAGCTTGCTGTCACCCCACGTGGCATCTCTGTCTCTGGAGTGAGTTGGGAAACCTCAGCTCACAGAGGAGTACTGCTTGTGGGCACAGGAACAGCAATGGCCCAGGGATGGTGGGCACACCACTGAACTTTCAATGGTGTTCATGTCTGTGGGGCTGGGCTTGAGGAGGGCTCTGATAGTGAGGACATGAGGGTATGGGAAGGAAATGACATTTTTATGACATGGCTTATTGTGTTTCAACACAGAAATCAAGGTAAGAATTACCTAGGGCACAACCTGTCCCTTTGATTTGGCCTTTGCAACTCAGTCATGCACAGGAGAAGCCTTTTCCTTATCCCAACAGTAGCATCTCCTTGTAATGGCTAATGGAAAAATATCGTGGCAGTGAAAAACTCTCTCACCCTCATAAGCACAATGACAAGGCTAAGTGATCCATCTGCAGCACCCCAGGTCACCAAGCTGCATGTCTCAGACGAATGCTGCCCATTTTGCAGGCTTTTTGCATGTGCTTTATGAGCTCCAGCAGTAATTCAGGTGGTAGCCAGATAGATGACAAGAGGGGAGGCTGGCTGAGGACACTTCGGTGCCGTTGGCTGCTGCCAGTGCTGCTGTGGGCACATTGCTGGGACCTCTTTGTCAGCAGCCTGGCTGGGAGGGCAGCTTTGGCAGCAGCCCCTGTGGCTGCCAGTGCTACCTTGTGCCAGTGTTGACAGAGGCCTCATGGTGCTGGTGACCACCGTGTTGACCATAGCACCTCCTGGGGGCTGCAGCTTCACCTTGCTGGAGTGGAGGCCAGGAGCTGGGCTTGTTTGTGTGAAGACCACACTGGGGTATTTATTCTTCCCCTGATGCAGCTGTTTGATCAATCACAGCTCTCCCAGGCCTCTGCACACTCTGTTCTGTGTAATGATTCTCTCCTAAGCATAACATTGCTGGGTTTTAACATAGTGTTTCTACTCTTTGGGGGAAAAAAAAAAGAGTGTGAGAAAGATTGAATATGATCTTTGTTTTCACATTATTACTGAAGTTATTAAAATGCTTTGGAAGGTGTTCTGTTCCCAGAAGTAACAAATAGTTTTGAGTGTTTTGCCCCATTAATTGCATATTAGTTAAATATGTATTTTTTTATAACATGCACATTCATTCACCTGCTTATTCTGACAGTTAAATGCATTTTTAAATATGCATTATACAGTTTAATGAATAGTAATTATTTGGTAGAGAGCAAAGACTCTGCCTGAGCAGTTCCTTTTGAAGGAGCAGATTTGGCACGTGAAGTCTTGTGTTGGCTCTGGGGGGTAAACAAGGTGTGGCTGGGACTGCCATGGTACCATGGTATGGACAAATAATGGGTGGGTGCTGGTGAGTTTGTGTATTTGTCACAATACAAAGCCCCAGCCTGACCTGTATTTCCCATATTTCCCTGCTTAAGTGATTAATGGATGCATCTGGTCCTGTGGATTCAATGGGGGCAGAGAACAACACAACAGGCTGGTTTGAGCCACAAACCTGCTGAACCATGATGCTGGTCAATGTCCAACTCAAGACAAATTTGGAAGAAACTAATATCTGCAGTATGTAAACATAGAATCATATAATATCACCATAGAATGGTTTGGGTTGGAAGGGATGTTAAATCTTGTTCCAAACCCCCTGCCATTAGCGGAGACACCTCCTACTTAACCAGGTTGCTCAAATGCCTGCCCAACCTATATCTGGACACTTCCAGTGATGGAACATCCACAGCTTCCCTGGACAACCTGCTCCAGTGCCTCACCACCCTTGGAGTGAATAATTTCCTTCTTATTTCCAATTTAAGTCTCCCTTCTTCCAGTTTCAAACCATCACCCCTCATCCTACCACTGCAAGCCTTTGTAAAAAGTCCATCCCCAGATAGGTCCCCTTCAGATACTGAAAGGATACAATAAGGTGTCCCCAGAGCCTTCTCTTCTCCAGGCTGAACAAGCTCAACTCTCCCAGACTGGCCTCCTAGCAGAGGGTTCTAGTCCTCTGATACCTTTGTGGCCTCCTCTGGACCATAAGTCAATTATCCTTCTCCATCACTAGTCGACAGTCCGGGGTCAATTGAGCTCTCCTGCATGGCACTGGGCTGCACATCAGGATCTCCTCTTGAGCAGGGATATCTCTCAAGGTCACTTCTGAAGGCTGAAAGAGTCCTTGATGCAACAGATTCTCAATAAGCAATTAGCAGCTGCTAAATTCTGAAATCACAACTCAGTGATAATAAAGCATTGATTGCTCACACATGATCCTTTAGACATAAACCGTTTGACCAAGTCTGGGACTAGGACTGGATCCAGCTGTATCTTGACTCCAGTCTGAGATGGAGATTAGCAAGCAGGGAGCTCCTCTCTGAACCTTGTAACAAAACAGGGGGTTTTCCTTATCCTTTGTATCTGTTCCTTTAGACATAAAGCACTGACCAGATCTGGGACTAGGGTTGGACCTGTCTGCCCCTGAACTCCATCAGGAGTTTAGAAAGCACAGGGATCCACTCTGAACCTCCTGACTCAACAGGAAGGTCTCCTTTACCTTTTTTTGCATCTTCAGACTGTGTTAATAATTCTAAATAAATTCTAGTTAGAATTTCCTTTGTATTATTTCTCCATGCAGTAAATAATCAAGAGTTTCTTGCCATCAAGTCTTACTAAACTTGTGTCACACTTATTATCAAACTATCCTGCTAATGTCAGCTGAATACTTCCTGTTGTCAGCTTTTGTGGGAAACATTGGTGACATAATTTCAATGGCCACAGTTTCCTGTTGTGCAGAATCGTGTGCTGCCTTAGTGATCCTTATCCATGGTCAAAAAAAGCTAAACCCTGCATGGGCAAGGGAAGCAGCACCACTGGGGTTTGGCACAGTCCAGGCCATTCCGTTCCAGATGAGGCTGTCTGGGGCTCTGAGCAATCTGCTCTAGTTGCAGATGTCCCTGCTCCCTGCAGGGCAGGGGTGGATGAGGCAACTTTGAAAGGTCTCTCCCAACACAAACCAGTTTGTGCTTCTGTGATCGTTCTAGGATACATTTGGTTGTTGTCACCTCCCAGAATTTACTTGGTTTTTCTTTGTACATGACATCAAGGGCCCAGCAGAGTCACCATCTGTTAGGGAGAGTGAAAACACCTTTTTTTTTGAGACACTTGGTATCCGAGGAGCTCCCTGTATGTCTAAAAGCTCATCAGCCTTTCTCAAGTACACACAGATGTCATCTGCAACCCCTGCATTGAAGAAAATTAGCCAGCAGCTCCTGGGACCTCAACCTGAGCTCTGCTAAAGACAAAATCATGACTTTGTGGAAGCTACACCTCTGCTGGGGAGAGGCAGATGAGCAGTTTGCACTGCCTGCCCCAGACCCTCTGGTGCAGACCTCTACCCTTCCACACGTCTTCCTCCTGCTGCTGCTTCCAGATGCCTTCTAAGCTGCACCAGCTGACCAGGGCATATTTGTGGCAGGGATCACCTGACCTTGAAAGCAGCACTGAGGTCCAGCCAGACCACTGCACACAGCAACTGGACAGCAGAGAAGGAGCAAAGTCAGTAGCAAAGCCAAGCTGCTTCTGCACTGAACATTTCTTGCCCCTGTCTCAGGGCATTGTGGCTGCAGCGAGACATCTCCACAGCATGGACAAAGACCTGGGTAGTGTGAGACATTTTTGATGGAACCACACGTTTGTATGTGCAGTGACACACATGCTTCCATCCCTCTGGGGGAGCCCCGAACCTTGGACTGCTACTGTTGCCGTCTCTTCCTTCTTGGCAGTGCTTCACTCCATCTAAGGGAGGATATGCAAGACCACCAGACCCCTGCTCCACAGCCATGTCCAAGCACATGCTGCTTTCAACCCTGTGACATTCTGCTTTTGAGACAAGAATGCAAGGAAGACAATCCACATCATTTTCCTGGCATGGATTTGGGCAAGATTTTGTGGCCCCAAATGGGAGGGTATCCCATCCCCACTTCTTTGCAGTGGGATATCACCTTGCACTAGTCATGTTCATGCTGTGTGTGGCTGTTGGTCTCAGGTGGGACCATGCTGTGAGCAGAAGTTGAGGAAGTAATGTGGCACCAGACCTGTTCCTGGACAGATGGTCCTCAGCACCACCGTGGCTGTGCCCCCCTCCCTGGGAACATGTTGTTGCTGCTCCAACATGGCCATGTTTCCAGCGATATGGCTGGCTGCAGTCTTCTGAGGAACAATGCACTCCTACTATAGGGTACCAGATTGTACATCAAAACTATTATTTCCAACATCTCTGGCTTAATAGTAAAACTATAATACAAATGACATTGGGGGTTTGCTGGAGTTAAATTTTAATAGCAAGTCAGCGCCCTTTTAATGACATTTTAAACATTTAAATTGGGCATGATCCCTTTGGGAACAGTAATTTTATTCATGAAGATTATGTCTAATTTGAATATAAAAACACCACTGGAAAGATATTGGATTTGCTATTTTTCACTTGCAGTAGCTTCAGAGTTCA
Source organism: Corythornis vintsioides (assembly GCA_025447755.1). NCBI lineage: Eukaryota > Metazoa > Chordata > Aves > Coraciiformes > Alcedinidae > Corythornis > Corythornis vintsioides. The sequence goes on from JAOEGS010010656.1 coordinate 6,382, forward strand.
ATCTTCCCAAATGACTGGGCTTTGGTGGATTAACAAAAAACAACAAAACCCCTCAAATTCCATCCAGCAAATCATGGTATGGAAATCTGGGAGGATGGCAGCTACCCTCTGCTTCTGGGCATGAAGAGACAAGGGGTGGGAGCTAGGGGGGAGCTGCCCATGGCCTTGGCTGTGGCTGTGGCCATGGACAATGGAGTTGTGCCTCTGGAGGCAGCTCTGCCTTGTGTGGGCCCCAACTATGGCACAAACCCTGCCCCCAAGGCAGCTGTGCTGAGTTTCTGCTGGGGCTGCTGGGGATGGTGACTTCCTCAGTCTTTACCCCTTCCTGTGATGGATATGGCCAGAACTTCCAAATTCCAGCACCAAATTCCTGTCATTTCTGTCAAATTGACTGATAGTTTGGCTGGGGTGGGTCCTTCTCCATCAGGGTCAGAACATGGCCCATCTGACTCCATTCCTCAGTGGCAGTTGTCCCACTTGTCTTTCTCATGACAGCCTGAAGGCAAAGCTACTTGGGGAATGTTACCAACCCACACTCCCTGCCTTCTGTGTGTGAGGGACCCACAGTGGCTTGTGGCCACTTGCAGACAACAAAGCACCAAGGTTCACAAGGGCACCTGAACAGGTCCTGCAATGGCCAGATGTCTTTAGTGGGGAGGATGTTGAGCAGAAAGGTGACAACTTTGTAAAGAAGCACATTTGAGTCCTCTCAAGTCAGGATGGCTGGCTGAGGGCATTGGACCATTTTAGCGTGCACATCTGTTCTGGCTGTACTTTGATGTGCAGAGCACATGCCCACTTCATGTGATGCTGCAGAAGGAAGACAGCCAGTGGGCAGGTTAGACCTGCATATGAAAATATCTTTGATCCAACCTGGGGACTGGAATAAAGTTACCAAGGCTGCAAAACCCCTGAGCTTGTGGGGGGAGTGGGAAGCGAGATGTGGTATCCTGGTGGGCCTGCTCAGGCGAAGCAGGTGATGTTGAAGACCTGGAAGGTGCATCAGTGACTGTGGTGGACCAATTTAAGAGGTCTGAGTTAGCCAGCACATGGGACTGTGCAGTCCCCTGGCCAACAACTGTACCCTTCAGCACAGCCCCGCTGATAATGTGCTGACACTGATGGGAGCTGGTGCAAAGCTGCAACCTCGTCTCCAAGACGGGATAAACTGTTTGGCCTTTGGACAAGATTATTTCAGTTCAAAACATGATTGTTATCACTTAATTGAAAATAATTATCCAATGCAAATTGGCTTCAGGTTGGCAAGCTGAGTTGAGGAGCCAGCACATTTCCAAGATGTCCTGAGGAGAGCTGATCATGGCAGCAGTATGAGAGTCTTGGACTGTCCTCAGGGCTAGGGGGACACACAACACTGATGGGGGGGCAGGCAGGGAGAGTTATTTCTTCTGCAGCATCCACACACTGCATGGAAAACTTGAGGGAGGCAATGCTGTCTAGCTGGTGCTGTCATGTGCTGGGGCCCTCCAATTTGCCCTTCCAAAACTCAGACAAGCTTTGAATCTACCCTAGAAGCATCAGCCCATCAGCAGGCAGCCAGCATTGCCCTGCTCCCGTCCCAGCACTGGCTTCAGCCAGCAGACAATGTGGGTGCAAATGAGACGAGATGTCACTTTGGCCAGGGGCCGTCTGAGGGTTATGCAGCCCTGTCAACATTGTGTGTATCACAGGAATCTGACATGTCATGTGGTGAAAATGCTGGAGAAGGCCATGGTAACTGCACAGCCCCTATGAAGGAGTATTGGCACTGGAACCAGCTGCTTGAGAGACTTTTACTCAAATGTAATGGTGGAAATGTTAATGAGACCATACCCTGTCCTTGGTGGTCTGCACCTGAGATTTCTTCACACAAAGAATAGGACAATAGAATAAAATAATCATTTTGGTTGGAAGAAGCCTTTAAGATCATTGAGTCCAACCATTATGCCAGCACTTTCAGGGCATCACTAAACCATGTCATTCAGCACCACATCTCCACAGCATTAAAATCCTGTAAATTGGAATAACTTCAGTCATGTTCAAGAGATGGACATAAAGGGGCAGGGCCAGAGCCAGGACATGGAAACCTCTGGAGAATCAGGAAGAAACACACCTTCTGCTGCTCTCACCTCAGGGAGCAACTCAGCTGGGCTTGTGCATCTTCTGCTCAACCTGTTCTTACTATGCCCAAGCAGCTCATCATTCAAAATCTCTCCTGTGTCAACTGGCAAAATTCTAAGGAGAATCAGAGATCTTTACATGTCTCTGTGAGATTTCCCTCACCCCAAGTCCCACAGCACTTGCTGAACCTTCCACTTTTGGCGTCCCTGTGGCCACTGTTATCTGCAGGCTCCATGGTCCACAGTCAGCCTGAGGAAGGCTTTCTGCCAGGGAACACCCTGCCTGGTGGAGATCACCAGGTGGAGACTTGTCCTGCCCCAGATGAACATGGCCACATCTCCAGTGAGGAGCCTTTGGCCTCTAACGCTAGTTGTCCAAGGCCCTCTGCACCAGTGGGTATAGATCCTCCACAGTGAGTAGATCCTGAGGCAGAGAACAGTTCTTCATCTTTGCCTTCAAAAGAAAAGGAAGAATCATCTATTTCATCAGCTACTCAATTCCATTCCTTGTCTTGCCTCATAGAATCACAGAATGTATTGGGTTGGAAGGACCTCCAAAGGTCATCTAGTCCAAGATGCCTGTAATAAGCAGGGACATCTCTAAATAGGTCAGGATGCTCAGAGCCTTGTCAAGACTGGTCTTGAATGTCTCCAGGGATGGGGTCTCCACCACCTCTCTGGGCAACCCATTCCAGTGATCTATCACCCTCACATTAAAGAACTTTTTCCTACTATCTAACCTAAATCTACCCTTTTCTAGCTTAAAGCCATTACCTCTTTTCCTGTCACTAAAAACTCTTGTAGATATACTCTCCCCATTTTCTTATAGGCCCCTTTCAGTCATTGGAAGGTTGCTAAAAGGTCCCCCAGAGCCTCCCCTTCTTCAGGTTAAACAACTCCAACTTTCTGTCTTCATAACAAAGGTACTCCGGCCCTCTAATAATTTTAGTGGCTCTCCTCAGGACATGCCCAAACAGGTCCATGTCCTTCTTGTGTTGGGGGCTCCAGAGTTGGACATAGTATTCCAGGTGAGGTCTCACCAGGATAGATGGACAGGATCACCTCTCTTGATCTGCTGGCCATGCTTCTTTTGATGCAGCCCAGGATTTGATTGCCCTTCTGGACTGCCATTGCACACTGGTGGCTCATGTCCAGCTTTTCATTTACTAGCACCAGCAAGTCTTTTTTTCAAAGGACTGCTCTCTAGCGTGTCCATTCTACAATTGTAATGCTGGTTGCCCCAGCTCAGTTGACGGACCCTACACTTGGCTCTGTTGAACCTCATGTAGTTCACCTGAGGTCACTTTTCCAGCCTGTGCAGGTCCCTCTGGATGGCAACCCATCCTTCTGGCACATCAACTGCACCACCCAGCTTAGTATAGCCAGCAAACTCGCTGAGGGTGCACTCAATGCGACAGTCTATGCAACTAATGAAGATATTAAACAACACTGGTCCCATTATGGACCTATGAGGGACACCACTGGTTATGTTTTCTCACCTAGACATTGAGCCATTGACCACTACTCTTTGGGTGCCACCATCCATCCAATTTCTTATCCTCTGAACAGTCCACCCAGTGAACCCATATCTCTCCAGCTTAGAAAGGAGGATGTTGTGGGGGACAGTGTCAAAGTCCTTGGTGAAGTCAAGATAGGTGACATTCACAGCTCTTCCTGATGAAGCATTTGATGCAGTTACTTCATTGTAGAAAGCCATCAGATTGGTCAGGCAGGACTTGCCCCTGGTAAAGCCATGCTGAGTCTCTTGAATCACCACACTGTCCTCCATGTGCCTTAACATATCTTCTAGAAGGATCTGTTCCATGACCTTCCCAGGCTCAGAGCTGAGGCTGACAGGTTGGTAGTTCATAGGGTCCTCCTTTCTACCCTTTTTAAAAATGGGGGTGATATTTCTCTTCTCCCAGTCACCAGGGACCTCATCTGACTGCCATGACTTTTCAAATATTATGGACAGTTGCTTAGCAACTGCATCAGACAATTTATTCAGTACTCTGGGATGCATACCATTGGGTCCCATGGACTTTTGTTTATTAAAGTTCCTGTCCTTGCATGGACAGGTATCACCATCTGCACAGGGAAAGCCGGTGGAGGAAAGCAGATGCTGGTTCAGGTGTGGTATTAGCTGAATCTAATTCGTGCTAGCATGTACATGCTGCTGTCCTGTCAGTGAGGATCTGCACCCTCTGTTCAGGGGCTGTTCACATATATTGTCCTCTTAGGGTTTTCTCCTCTACATTTTCTTTTTTTCTGCCTGAATTTCTATGGATTAGACAAGACCTTCCTGAGGGTGCACAACGTATCTGCTAGTTTGCAAATAAACCAAAGAATATTGAGTTTTCACAATAGGTTTTACATGATTGGACCTGACTGGTACAAGGTTAATTAAAAACCCCAGTGTTTATGCAGTTTCATCAGAAGAAACACAAAACACTTCTGCAGGAATCTGTGCCAGGACTTCTCAAAGATAGTCTACCTGACAAAGCACAATTAGACACAGTCAAATATTGTCCTGGTTAAAGAATATTAATTTTCCTTACATTTGTCATGAATTATTTTTTTTATGGAAGTAACAGCAATGTTTCCTTTATAAATACAACTGGCTCCTTTACAGTGAAAAATTAAATTTGCTTTCATAGTGAACTGAGGTGCTAATAATAATTTTACAATGCAAAGAAGTACAATAACTGGCTGCCATGACACATGGTGCAAAAGCCAGTTGTAATGGTTGGAAAGTCTGCATTGTTACTGGTGGACACAGGGAAGACAGTCACAAAATCACAGAATCATAGAGTACTTCTGGATCAAAGAGACCTTCAGATCATTGAAGGTACTGACAGGGTACCACTAACCCATGTCCCTCAGCACCACATCTCCAAGGGGAGTTTGGAAACCCCTGTATGAATCACAGGGACTCCACCACTACCCTGGGCAGCCTGGGCCATGTTTTGACAAGCCTTGTGGGGGTGGAAGAAATTGTTCCTCAGCTCAAATCTGAACCTTCCCTGGGGCAACTTGAGGCCAGTTCCTCTTGTCCTGTCATTTGTTTCTTGAGAGCAGAGCTTGACACACCCTGGCTCCAGCCTCCTGTCAGGGAGCTGTCGAGAGCCAGGAGTCTCCCCTGAGACTAATTGCTCCAGCCTAAACAACACCAGGTGTTTCAACTGCTCCTCATGAGACCCAGAAATGGTTTTGCTTTCTGTGCAAAGGTATTTCTTCTTCCTCACCCATTGCTGGCAGATGCTCAAATATCCCAACCACCTACCTGTTCACTAGCAGGGTGCAAAGGGCACAATCCAGCACCTGTAAAAAAGACAACTTCTGGTGAAAACTGTGTTGGATTCACACAGAATCACACAGAAAGTTAGGAGTTGGAAGGGACCTAGAAGATCATCTAGTCCAACACCCCTGACAGAGCAGGATCACCTAGACCAAGTCACCCAGGAACAGATCCAGGCGGGTCTTAAGTGTCTCCAGAGATGGAGACTCCACAACCTCCCAGGGGAACCCATTCCAGAGCTCTGTCGCCCTACTGTGAAAAAGTTTTTCTTCATGTTTACTCTAAACCTCTTGTGCTCCAAGTTACTCCCATTGTCTCTTGTCCTGTCATTGGATGTCACTGAGAAGAATCTGGCTCCATCCTCCCTACACTCACCCTTAAATTATCAAAAATATCAGTTTGCTGATGACAACAAATTAGGGGGAGTGGCTACACACCAGCAGGCTGTGCTGCCATCAAGCATGACCTGGACAGACTGGAGAGCTGGGCAGGGAGAAATTTAATGAAATTTAACAAGAGCAAGTGTAAGGTGCTGCATCTGGGGAAGAACAACCCCATGTATCAGTACAGGCTGGGGACTGATCTATTGGAGAGCAGCTCTGGAGAAAGAGACCTGGGGGTCCTGGTGGATAGGGTCATTGATGTACCTAAGTGATGCCAGAGAAGGGCAATGGAACTGGGGAAGGGTGTGGAGCACAAGTATGGTGAGGAGCAGCTGAGAGGCCTGGGTTTGTTCATCCTGGAGAGAAAGAGGCTCAGGGGAGACCTGGCTCTTGACAGCTCCCTGACAGGAGGCTGAAGCCAGCTCTGCTCCCAAGAAACAAGTGACAGGACAAGAGGAACCAGCCTCAAGTTGCTCCAGGGGAGGTTTAGGTTGGAGCCGAGGAACAATTTATTAAACCCCCTTGAGGGTTGTGCAGACCTGTCCCAGGCTGCCCAGGGCAGTGGTGGAGTCCCCATGATCCCTGGAGGGGTTTCCAAGCCCTTGTGAAGATGTGGTGCTGAGGGACATGAGTTAGTGGTGCCCTGGCAATGCTGGGTGAACGGTTGGACTTGATTATCTTGAAGGTCTTTTACTACCAAAATCATTCCATGATTCCATGACTCTGTGCAGACTTGCAGTGGTTTATCTTAGCAGCCTTTCCATGGGAACCATTGCCCCGAACACTATTTTCACACTCTCCCTATGGGAAGCTTTTGGATTTCCAACACTTTGCTTTTCTTTTTTCCTTCCAGAAAGCCAGCTGGCCATCCAGGTCAGGAGGCAGCCATAGAAATCCAAGAGTCACCCAGTCTTTGTGAGCCACAGACCACTATCAGAAGGGCCACGAATCTGCCATGAGCTGAGCTGCCACCTCTGCCAGTGATGCTATAATGTGTGCACCACTAGAGTATATAGAAAATGTTGCCCCCTGGGTATGGCAGAAGTTTGATGGGATTTTAGCAGTGTGTAGTAGAGCAGCACAAAACAACCACTAGCTTTCAGTATATTTAGGTTATGTCCTCCTAAATACAAGTAGCGAATCACAGAATAACAGAATATTAGGGGTCAATCAAGACCTGCCTGGATGTGTTCCTGGGTGACTTAATCTAGGCGATCCTGCTCTGGCAGGGGGGTTGGACTATGATCTTCTAGGTCCCTTCCAACCCCTAACATTCTGTGATTCTGTGATCCACTGACCAATGTCCACATTATTCCCAGCCAGTGATCCCAGAGGAGAGAAAATCCAGAAACCATAATCCCAGAGGATCCCCAACTGCTGGCCCCTTCATCTATGCACTGGGCATGATGTTCTGTGGCAGGGAATATCACTTTGGCCAGCTTGGGTCATCTGTCCTGGCCATACCCCATCCCAGGTCCTTGTGCTCCTGCACACCAGCAAAACATGGGAATCTCAAAATGTCCTTAAATCCTTTGCAACAATTAAACATATCATCCTATTATCAGCATTATTCTCCCACTGAAACCAGAACATTGTTCTAGTTACTAAGAAGAAAAGTCAGCCAAAACCAGGACACAAGCCTTCTAAGGTATTCTCCAAGAGGGAATCTTTTGCTCTGCAAGAGTTTAATTAAACAAGGCAAAAAAAATTGTCGGGCTAATGAAACCTGTGTCAAGGGGTAGCAATTCCCTTTAGGAGAGAACCCAAACCTTTCTCCTTT
>JAOEGS010010657.1:0-11994 GCA_025447755.1 Corythornis vintsioides
ATAAAATGATCTCTTATTCTTTTTGTCAGACTTAGCAAAAATTAACTATTTTTTTTGTGATCCATCTGATTAACATACTGTACATTCAATGCAAATCTAAAACAATAATCAGTGTTCCTTATCTCTCAAGACAGAAACTTTCACTGCTTAGTGTTTGACAAGAATGCTCCTGTGCTCCCTAGATTAACTTTATTGCTTGCTCATGTTCAGAATTAAAACAAATATAGTACAATAGTGCCACAATCAAATGGCAGACAATGAAGCCTGAGTGGATTTTCTAAGACAGAACTGAAGGACAGCAGAAGTAAATATCTGCTTCCGTTTCCTAAGGGATATTCATTCTGCTCCAAAAGCACTAACATCTCAGTTAAACTAAGCACTAAATTAACTTAAAATATCAAATGTAAAAATAACTGCTACTTGCCAGGATATTTGCCAGTCTTCAAACTGGAATCACAGAAGATGGATAATTGAAGACCCTGAAGGACTTCTAATATGTTTCCATTAATAGAGGTGCACTATGGAATATTACTGTCTCCATTTAATTTCCATTAAATTTAGCCATCTACAAGTAATTTTCCAGCATCAACCTTTATCTTTCCCTGAAAACAGTAATGTCAGTAGGAGAAGATACTTTCTCTGGAAAGCAAACCATCACACACTTGAACACCTGGTTTTGGTCAGGAGGAATTCTGAAAGGAGACAAAGAGATTATTCAGAATTAAATACAGTTGTCTGAACATAGGCACCTAGTGTGAGATGAGATGTCCTGGGGTGTCATGCCTGACTTTCCACTCCCAGTCCAGAAAGTCACAGGTATTCTGTAGGTCCTGTGTCCTGCCTGCATCTACCATAGTCCTAGAATAGCTAAAATGCCACCACACACTTGTTTAGGCAGCCAAATCCTCCTTGAGGCTTTTGTGCAAGACACATTTATTTTCAAGGCTTCCCCTTAACTAGATGAACCCCCCTGCAGTCAGATGAATGATCAGCACTTTGCATGGGATAATTGCAAGCCCATAAGAAGACCCTTGCAATATATTGCAAAATATTTCAGAATTTAGAAAACAAACAAAAAAATTGTTAGTTCCATCTGCCTTTTGGAACTGATCAAAAGTGTGCCTCCTTAACAATTCCTCCCAGCCCTTCATCTCTCCATAGAATTACATAGGACTTTGCAAGTGTTAGGATTAAAATTAATCAAGGGCATTCCAGACTATGTCTGTGTAAACAAAGAGCAGCTAAAAAAGTATTAGTGAAATCTCCACTTGCTCATAATGGACTTAATGTAAATTGAATCAATCAATTGCCAGCAACACTTTAAAGTGATGATAAATCAACCTCCTCCCTCAGACAGACTGATTTAAGAAAACACAGGACTTTAAAAATAATAAGTTGAAATAAAGTTCTTTATATTTTGGACTTCAGTTATTTGGGGGCTCAGCCACAAGTACAGGACTTTAGACTTGCTAATAACACATCTATTGGGAAATATTTTGCAATCACAGCAAATGCTTTCGAACTCCAAAGAAGTGAAAAGAAACCTCAACACAAGAAAACTTATTTTAACCATAACAGGTAGCTGATCAGTTCCTTTCAGTTGTATATCCCCCAGTTACTACACATCTTAGATATTGTTATGGAGAGAAAGAATTTCTGTAGCAGGTAAACAGAATTCAGTTGGTTTTCCTCAGGGCACACAAAGTTTGTACACAGATTCTTGTTCACTGCAATTGTTCCTGACCATGAGAAAAATGAGCAATTACACACCCAGTGTTTCCATCTCACATAAATTTAACATTGCTCCATATTTTATAGATATCTTAATTGCTTTAGATATGGTGATTAGATATGCCAAACAGATATCTTTAAGGTAATTTTATATATTCTTTTGAATATGACTGCAGACCTTCTGTCTCCTTCTCTGCAATGAGTTTATATATTACTCATTTGGGAGATTTCATCACAGATTTTAAAAGGCACTTTCCCCCATCTGAATTCAAAATAGATGTAAAGAGGTCATATTGAGATGGTAAGGTCCTGTTTAAATAATTTGATGGCACAATTAATTCCCCACAAGTGGAATTAACTGCAAGGGATTAATGAAAATGTCAGGGTTACAGGTTGTGCTGCTGATGTGTTTCTCATGTCAGTAGTAAATCTGCTGTAGGTAGAACACAAATTCTTTCCACATAAGGCTCTTCCTTTAAAAAACATACCCTGAACTCATAAAATAACCCAAAGCTGATATGGACTGATTTTCCATGAAAGTAGACCTACTGAGGAAACAGAACAAAACAAACAGCACACATAGGTGAACACATATTTTGGGTTTAAAATGTCCAATGATCAGATAAAAAAGAAAAAAGACAAAATAAATGCACAATATATAAATGTGGGCTTAAGAAAGAGGTGAAAGGAAAAAGAATGCACGGACAATAAATTAATTGTTGGCAATTTAATATGATGCTCATGGTGCAAGTTTGGGCTCAGAAAGTCCTTTAATAGTTGTTTGAGGGAAGCTTCAGAGATATGTGCCCATGTCTCTTGCACCCATCTCTTAAGCACCTACTTCTGTCATTGCCAAGCTAACCAGAGCTCTGAGGTTCTTGGGTCTGTGCAGTCATTCCCAGTAATCATTACATCTAAGGAAAAACACAAGCTGCTTTCAAATATGTTCCCTATTGAAAGGGAAATAACATCTGAATGGAAGAACAGTATGTACTGAAATGAGCAACTGATGACAGGGACAACAGAAGAAATACAGAGATGATATTATTAAGACATACTTTGCCACCTATAAAGGGACCAGTCATCACATTGATTACTTGATTTCTACTCTGTACTGCTCCACCCATTCTGTTGTGTTTTCAGATTTTTTTTTACAGAAACCACTTGGTACACAAAATAAAATCCTCCTACAGTCATAAATTGTAAAACAGCTGGGCTGTTTACAACACCAAAATTGAATATGTTATTTGGACCATCAACAGAATATGATCAGATAAGTCATTGCAACTCATTCGCTCAGACAGCAAATCCTCCTTGAGGTCTTTGCAGACACCTACACAGAAACACTGCAGCTCTACTAAATGTGTAGAGGGCTTAACTCCATGAGCAGGGTGAGGAGTCAGAAACATTTGGGAGAGGTCAAGCAGTGGTGAGCAAGGAGCATCATTTTCCAAGTTCTCTGGACTTCACCAGCTGTGCCTGTACCATCCACAAGGGCAGAATAGGAGGATGAACCATTGCCATTCTCTGTGCTTAGTTTTCTCAATTAGTTCTCTCCAGACCACAAGCCATCACTTAGACGTGTGTGGACAGGAGACTAGACACATGCACTAAGCTCAACTCTCTTTACCCACAAGCAGATGGGGCACATTTCAGGGGCCCTTCTGGAAAGAGTCCCCCTCATCAGTCCTAGCCTGGCGCCACTCAAGAGTACCAGGTGACAAGAGCTGGTCAGAAAGGGTGCAAACAGTCATGAGACAGTCCTCAAGCACATGCCCTCCTCTTGGCTTATTTACTGGTGTAGATGTAACACTACATGCCCAAGCCCATTTTTTCCTTTAAACACTCAAGGCTGTCTGGCTTCTGTGGGACTAGAGAATTCAGGGTAAAGACCATGTATTTTCCCCTATTGTTTCCTTGTAGACTTATAGCAGCTCTGACTCATGCTGTTAATGATAAATTAAGCTTTAACAAAGTAGATACTTCAGTTGGAGCAATTTCTACTTCTGTGGAACAGAGCCTCCATTTATACAAAAAATGAGCATGCTCATCCCAAAAGAATGTTATATCTTTGATGTAATGTTCTTTCTTGTTTTACAATTTGATCTTGGTACCATTTATACATCACTTTGAACATTATATATTTTTATTGTTAAATAAGTTAATGGCTATGAGAGGGAATGAAAGTGAACCCTGGGATTTAGTTTTGAAAGGAGAACTTCTACTTTCTACTGTGTTATGAAGGTTAATTGTATTGCATGAGTTATTTGTGTTCAAGTGCAGAGAACTACAGGACCAGGTTGAGAGGTGATGTGCTGCCTTTAGGCATCATTTTCAGAAATCAGTGGCTGAAATGTATATGGTGATACAGAGTCACTTCTCCATTTTCTATGGGATAAAAAAGGACAGGGTAGAAGAGGATTATACTGCTTCAAGGTTATTCAGTCAGATCCATAAACACCTTTGCAAATGCACAAAACTGTTTTTTTGTACTTCATGCTAAACTCTTCAGCAAAGGTGCCTGAACTCCAGAAACAGAGATTTATCTCAGAGTTCCTGAGCTGGTTTAAGTAACACATGCATACAGATTCCAAAAGTGCCTTTATAACACCAGTCAGGTCAGAAATGAGTTTACTCCAAAGCCCAGCCAGGCCCTGGAAATGAGGAGTTGCCCCACCAATTTCTCCTCAGGGACTTGGTCTAATTGTCATGTTCAGAGCAAACCTGAGTGCTAGAGCAACAAGGGGTTTTGCTCTTTTTTTTTTTTTTTTTTTTTTTTTTTTAATGCAGCTGTTGATGATGCATTTTCTATCCCCTTGTCCTCTCCCTCTAGGTGTACATTAGACAAATCACCCTTGCTGCGGGGGCAGGCAGCATTCAATTTCCTCTTCTATGTAAGGAGATTTAAATCACATTTCCCAATTCCCTAAAGAAAGCTCAATCACTAACTATTTTTATTACCCTTGTGCTCAGCATATCTCAGCATCCTCAATGCACAGCCTGTGCACCAAGCTGTCCTTGTAGTTCTGCTCTTAACTGGCTTCCAACATGTCACATGTTTGAGGGACTGGCCGTTCTCAGAAACAAAAGTCATGTCCTCCAAACAGCATGACAACTTTCCCTGGAGGTAATACAACTGCTTACTTACCTGTTTTTCGGTAGAAGGTTGAAATAAAAATGATCCAATAGCACAGAGAATAATGTGTAGACAACAGGGGGAGCTTACAGAGCACAGCCTTACAATAGAATACTGCTTCCAGATTCCCCATCAAAATAACTGAACCAAGCCAGCAGAATATGTAGATTTTTACTCTATTCACAAAATTTAATATAGAGGCATGTGTTTTATCCCCTTAAAAGTCAACAGTGGAGTATCATAGAACTGAAAGATGCCTAAGAGCAGAAGGCAGCTCATAGTGATATGGGCATGAATCAGGCTCTGGTCCTCTTCCCTTAAGCAGTACATACATAAGGATGCAATTTGCCCTATGGCTGTTTAGTGGAACCTCTGCTTCAAGCTGAGATCTGCCTCCCATCATGGACAGCACTTGACTGGTGCATGCAGGTGGTAAACCCAGCATCCAGAAAGTCATTGTTGCACACACGAGCCTTTTGTCATCATTTGGTAAGTTATGCCATGTGTTGCATGACACTGAACAGATAAGTCTAGACACAACCAGAGAGGTGAAGCTTCTCATGGGAAAGCTCCTCTTCACTACATGCAGAATGGCTAGATCAGTAACAAAGAGCTGACAAAAAGAAAGTTTCATCTATTCCCAAAACAGACAGGTGAAGGCACAAGTAGGCATAAAGAGCACCATAAGGAAGGAAAATAAATAAGAAAGACAGATAATGGGAGAAGGGTGGGTAAAAGCTGAGTAACTACATTAACTATTGACTGGAGCAAGAACCTGAGCAGATAGAAACAGAAGTGGGTGTAACCCAAGGGAAAACAAATGTCGATTGCAACACTGCAATCCAACTTGAGAAGAGTTCTAAATAAACCTGAGAAGAGGGATCAGAATTAATAGAACAATTTTTGGAGAAAACTATTTTCTGTTGCCTTTCTTATTGATATCAAGAACTGCCAAAACAGGAAGATTTTTCAATATTCCTCCTTTCTTTCTGAAAATGTACCTTCAAAATTTAGAGATCAAAAAAGTTGACTAAGTAACAGCTCCATGATTTTCCATCAGAACACAAAGTTTAATGTTCCTTCTGTCTTCACATGCTGAATCAAATAGGGTGTGCCATACACTTTTACCAGTGAGTCTTTACAACTTCAGAGATAAAAAGGACTTTTCTTATCAGATAAATTCAGGAGATATGAGACAGGAGTTCAACTAAAAGATACGCACTTTGGATTAGTGTATGAGCAACGGACAACGGCTAAGCTACTGCTAAGCTAAAAATAATTTATTTTCCCCTTCAACTTGTACCCTGGTAAATATAGAAAGATGTGCCTAAGTTTTTTCTTTCAAACATTTCAGTCAAGTTTACTCTGTAACTTTCAAGCAGACTTTAGTTTTACTGGCTGCATTACAGGCCCTGTCTTCTCATCCTGCATTAATTTGATTGGTTAGTCTGAGACAGAAAAGAATGAGGTATATATTAAACTGTTTCAAGTAATGCACTGTTTCCCTGAATTTATGCCACAGACTGAGCTTCTACAGAAATCCACTTGTCAAAATATCTTAATAGTATTGATATTGTTCTCTACCATCATTGTGTCATTAAATAGTGGTGTACTGTAACTGCTGCAAATGGAACCTCTGAATTCCTAGTGCAAAGATTAGAAAGCAGCCTAAGAAAATACAACATATTTTAACACCATTTTACTGTGCCCTCATTAAATAGCTTGCACTAGCAGATTCTCTATTTCATCCCTAACTCTGATATTGAATCCATGCACGTAGATCTTACTTTTTTGTGGAGTAAGGTTCAGCATAAATTACTGGAATTTGTTAATTCAGGATATCAGACTGATTCTAAGTCTTAACACAGAAAACTGAAATTCTTTATTATAGTTAATACTGGTTTTAATTAAACCCTTGAAATATTGGTCTGTATCATAGTGAATACTCCCATCTCTTGATGCTCTGTTACAAAAGCTTACCCACTTTTCAGAAAAAAAACAGTAGGTTTTAGCTGTAGAAACTGTGGGGTGAATTCCATGCCCCTTGTTGTACCAGTAAATTAAACAAACTCAATATTCTTAGAAAGGTCAGGAAACTGTGCACTTGAACTCACAGGTCATCTCAGATCTATCACTTACTATTTCAACTCTAAAATAAAAAGAAATAAACATTACCATCTTACTGCATTTATTCTGCCTTCCTTCCAACTAGCCTAAATTATTTTATATTGTCTCTTATTTTTCACTCTATGTCCTGAAGCTAAACTTCTGAAATCACATGAAATATTTACACAGAAATGTGAAAATATCAGCATTTAACATGACATATGATGGGAGCTGGACTGCTGACCTCCAGAGTTTCATTTGTCATAATGAGTCCCTGAGATCAGATGGCTTCACTGCACAGCAGCACATGCCAGCACAGCATGTTAAAATAAAAAGAACCAGGAGACCATAAATATTATCTACTGCAAAATGTGTGAAAAGTTATTGCTTCATTGTATATCTTGTTCCTGAAAACTGAAATCAGATATATAAGATACTAATGTGGAGCATAAAACTAGGCCTTAATTGGTTTAAATTTTAGCACTGAATAAAATGAAGTACACCGATGGCTTACTCTCAAGCTACACATGTTTCTATTAATGGATCTTTTTTAAACTAATTCAGTGTAAACACCATCCCAGAGAGCAAGAGGAAACAAATATTTGGTGCTGCTAGCCTCCTGGACATGTCTTTTGCCAGCCTGCCTTGGCCCATTGATCAATTTGCACAGAAGTGCCTTTGCACACACGCAAGACATCATCCTGCTTGTTCACAGACCCCATGGGATGTTCACCCCACATGGCCAAGAGTCCTGGAGAACAGTTATATCCCGGGCACTGAGAAAGGTCCTCCTCATTTTTCTTGTGGGACACACTACTTCCTTGGTTTTAGCTGGAAACAGGACCACAGCTTGACTATATAGTATTAATTAAGTTGGTGCAAAGCCATTTTTCAGATCTTTATACTTAGCACGTCACAGCACACACTCCATTAATATTTTTCCCCTCTAAAACACGGTGGGCAAGTCCTAAATACCTGTTGGTGCACTTAAACGCTTCTAGTTAAACCTGAAACCCAGGTTTCTGGCTTACATTCAGTCATTAAAATGGCAGCTTGGTGGCTGGTACATATATAGCAAGGTGGAAGGAAAATTCCCCTTCCACTATTGCCTAGTGGGACTCGCAGCCCCCAGCCCACCATGTAGCCACACCTGCTAAGTCTTCTCCCTCTCAGCTTGCAGGTAAGAACCACTCTCCATGATGTGCTGCAACCTCAGAATCAAAACTATTGCAAAGGCATGTCCTGTCCAGGTAAGGGATACTTCCCCCATCCTCCACACTCTACATCCTCAAAGTATGTGGCCATACAGCCTCCTCATCCTCTTCACTTCTCAGGGAGACATCCAAGCTGCTTTCACAGGCTTCAGCTCTTCAAAAGCTGAAGGAAGTGTTTGGCATTCAAAAGTTAATTAATTCCTAGGCTATCTAGAAAAAGAAAGTGCACATTTGCACAAAACTCAGTGCATTTTCCCCAAACACTGTTTATTGTATTCCCTCTCCTACTTCATTCATTCAGATTTTGTGTCGTTTTTCCACTGTCATAAGTGTTCTTTCAATCCATCCAGCAATAAAGCCTATTGCACACAACTCAGTTTTGTGCCTGTCAGTCTCTTCAGGCAGAAAGGACTCCAGGGTCACAATTCTAACTGTTGTGTTTTTGGTAAATCATTCTAATAGAGTGTCTCCAGCCTTATCCTTATCTGCATTTTCACAGAAAAACAGAAACCCAACAAGGGCTTATTTATAATACAGGTAATTTTACTAAACTGATGAGGAAAGTTTCAGACGTTATTTTTTTCAAAGTAATTTATACAAAGCAATTCCCTAAAAACATTTATTTGGATTAAAGGGGAGACTCATAGAAAAGATTCTGTGAAACAGGAAAGATGGTGTTGACTAAAGTTATTATAATGTAACTACATCTCAGAGAAAAATAGAATATAGAATCTGTTCATTTCAAGTAATATTTCTGCTTGAATTTTCTGATTTTTCTCTGCAATTGTGTTTTCAGTTTCATTAATATGTTCCAATACTCTGGCAGAAGAAAGAATAAATCTTCATTGTTACACTTCTGAAAAGGTACAACCCTTTTGCTTAGACTGGAATTTACCTTTCATAACTTTAATGGTTTTTACTTGACCTTCTTTCCTTTTTAATCAAGGAAAAGAAATAACTATTAAAGCATAATTTATCTGATCTATTATAGGCTTCTTGAAAATTATAATAATGGGGTCCCTGTTTCTCCTTGTTGACCAGAGACACAAGTCAAGGCTAAGTTGTAGAAGTTTACATAATACACATATTCATTCGACCAGCTACTGGGTTTGTAGATTCTACTTAGATCAAGAGGGACAAAGCTTTCTATGATTCTGGCCCAAACCATTCTATGATTCTATCTTTCTTGGGAATTCATCTACTGATCTAACAACAGTTATAGAAATTATTTCCTCAGATTTTATTTCTTTTTTCTTTTTTTTTTTTTTTAATGTACTTCCTTATCACTACAGGTTGGCAATAGCTAGAAACGTGATGTAAAGTTGTACTTTTTTAATTCCTGGTGGCACTGATCTCATTTACCTGTTTGGTACCTCATGTTCACATTTTCAGGGTTAAAGATTTGGTGACAGGAGGAATATTTCTTTCTCCTTCCCAGGTAAGATTAGAAGGAACTGCTAGATTTTTTTTGCTACCTCACAGTCCAGTGCTGGAGCCACCTTCTAGGTACCTCTGGCAGTTTGATTATAAATTTCCTCTATTATAGACTTAGCTATTAGGAGCATTCACATCTTTTCTGCTTACTGCCTGTGATGTATAATAAAGCATGGTGACATTTCAGATTGATGTTTTGTATGAGCTTCACAGAGGACTTCTTTTTAGAATGCAAGGCAAGTGTTAATCAAATGATAGTTTCTTCCAGTCCTGTGCTCTTATAACTTGTCAGCCAACAAATGCTTCATCTGATTTCAGGGAAGAAAACAGAAGAGGATAAGAGGAGATAGAGGTGAATTAGTACAAGATTGTTATTAAGTGTTTTTTCCTATTATATTACTCATTAATTTTAATAATGTTTGAACTGTAACTAGTCATTATAAACCTTTTACGTAGAAAAAAAAGGAATACAATTTTACCACAAATTCCACACAACGTGTTTAAGAAGTAGTGACTACTCTTGAAACCTTAGAACCCATGGCTCATTTCACAGCAGGACAAGTAAATGTAATCAAAGCCTAAATTAATGAGAGACTTCAAGAAGGCAGGAATATCAAGCATCACTTCAGCTTATTCAAAATTGCATCTCCTGGCTAACAAATCTTATCGTACATTTGTTTTTCTACTCATCCATGTGCACATTGTGTGGCTGGAGGGCTAGGTGCTGGAAGAAGAATGTAAAGTGTCCTGTGCAGTGTGTGAATTACACAGTCACTACTACCAAGAAGATGGGTGACATACTCATTCCCTTCCCCTTCCACCAGTAAATCCATCTTTATCCACTCCAGCACTCTTGGGGGCCATATTTGAACCCTTTTCATTAGCTGCCCCTGCAGCTTCATCCACACATCACCTCAAATGGAGATGTTTTATTGCACAGACTAGAATTTCATACTAGATGAGAAAATGATATAAAGCTATGTGTGTGATGACGTAAACACATCAGGGAAGTCATTTTCTGTTCTGTCTAATCTGTCTAAGCCTTTTTACAGCTGTCATTACTATGACTTCTAAGCAGTTAATTATCACAGATAATAATCTACAAAGATTGCAACACATTATTTCTATCAGATTCTATTGTCACTGATTCTGATTTTGCTGACTCAAATCACAGAAGTCTACCTGGGAGTGTCTTTAAATACGCGTGATCTGAGATCAGAAGTTCAGTTTCCCACACTCTATAGCAACAGCATTTTGATGTTAAAACAAACTCCTTTCTCTACTGAATTCCTTTTTCCTCATTGTGGTAGTCGCAACTGACACTTCCACAGGATACTCATACTTTTATTTAGTATCTTTCTAGCATGTATTTACCAGAAGAAGCAAGGCCTGAACTTCTTTGAACTTTTTACAGTACCATCTGGCTCTATCACATGCTTGCCCTGACATATGACAGTAGAAGTCTTCAGAAACTCACCATCTGCCCTCTCCATTTTCTGTTATAATTACATCCAATCCAGATCCTCTCCCAGAGCAGGGAAAATCTGCAAAGCTGCTTTTTTTATTATTATGGTGCACAAGAGCACAGAAGGTTCAACTATCAGGCTTTGGAGAAAGCTCCTTGTAGGGTGGCACAGACAGCAGGCAAAAACAGGCAGCTAGCACTTAACACTCACATGCTGAGCTAAGGCAAAAAGAATGTGAACAGGTCCATTTCTATCCAATTATATTTTATGTTCACAGACCTGTCCTTTTGAGATTTTGGTTTTGTCTTTCATGCTAATTGGCCAAAATTACATAAATCAGAACTGATCAAAAACATTCAGCATGCACTAAATGAGGGAAAGTTGAGAGGGGAAGAAGGTCAGTCATGTAAAGGTGTGATATGGTCAGTGTGAGCCAAGTTGCTAAAGGGTTAGCCCTTTAAATGGCCAAGTTAAATAAGATACAATTGGTGCTAAGTTAGCTTCCAAGAGCTCCCTAATGTAGGCTTAGGAATGCCTAGAGGGACAGGTTTGCTTCAATTGTGCTGTATTTAACTTGGCAGTTTCAATGGCAAAAGTCCTTTCTAACTTGGCTCTTGAGATAGATATATATATAGATATGTATGTATGGCATCTTTGTGTGGCTTAAGATCTTTTCTAAAAAGGATTTTTTAAATATTAGTTATCATTATATGTGTGTACATAATATTCAGATATGTAGACAAACAAACATGTAAAATAGATGCATCTATTAGATGTCACTAAAATTTCACATGATTTAGGTAAAATTTTCCTATTTCTGGCATGTAACCTATACTCAAATTTTTAGTTCTGAGGGAACTGGTTTTCTTAAAGTTCTAATATACAAGAAAGAAAAGAAAGAAAGAAA